>WAAB01024242.1:240601-253627 GCA_013389865.1 Piaya cayana
GGGGGGGGGGGGGGGGGGGGGGAGGAAGAACCAAATCCAAACCTATGTTGTTTAAGGGGGAAGGAACAGACAGCTAGCTAAGTGTGCTGTCCTTCAGAAATGGCAGGGAATGCTGGTTTAAGGGACGCATGAAAATCAGTCGCTCAGTCAAGGTTGGTCTGTCTCTCTAAGGGAAGAAATAAAACTGTGCTGGAAGCCAGGCAGTGCTCTCAAGCAGCCTCTGTGAGAGTCAGGAGAGGGTGATTTTAAGATGCCATATTGCGTTTTCACTGTGGAAAACTGCAGAGTGATTTAGAGCAAGAGCCCACATCCCACTCCCTTTTTCTGAATTAGTTTTATTTACCCGGATCCTTGGCATATGCTTGAGTTGCTTTTGTAGAAAGTACCTTCTACTTCATTCAGAGCAGAGAGGCTCTGACTCATACCGTCACTGAACTACAAGACAGGCAGGGCTGAACCACGCATGTTTGGGTACTAACTCCCCCTGGATTCCTGAGCGCGCCTTTCATCACAGGCTCCTCGCATCTCTCCCGGGGAGCCTCTCTCCCAGACTCTCCCCCAAACTAAGGCGACTCACGCTTCCCCAGCAGTCCAGTGTCAGCTCCTTACTCCCTTACTTCCCTCGACGCAGGTCTCTGTGCTGCCGTAAACCGCAGCAATGGGCAAATAACAAGCACAGATGGAAACTAGAGGAAATACCTGTTTCTGGGCTGGCTCAGTCTGATCTTTGAGTATTAGATGAAAAGACAAAGCATTGAATTACCAAGCCAGGTACAACTTAGGGAAATAAAGCAAATTGTGGAAGAAATAAATGGGAGGGATACAGCCAAAGGACAGCGGGCTGCTATGCTTTCATGCGACCTGACTGGTCTGTGAGGAGTCGTTCGCTCCCTGCTTTGCCATCAGGAAGGGAGCTGCAGCGCAGAGAAAGCCTCTCCTAACCCCAAGGACATTGTGAAAAATGTTGCATAAATACCAAAGGCCGTTATGTACTAGGTCCACGGAGCTGGACCCCGTGAGGTCTCAAGCCTCAGAAAGGCCTGAGATGTGTGCTCCCTGCAACACGGCCATCCAGACCAGGCTGTTTACTGCACCTTGTACCAATTCACCATGACAATAAGCTTCGAAGTTCCAGGTTTTAGCGCAGGCCTATCTCCTATGTGCCCATTATATATCAGCATTAAGTGTTAGCATTAAATCTAGCATTAGAGTCTAGGTGCAAGATACCCTAGGACTCAGCCTGTCGTTATGCAGATCAGCAAAGTAATTCCTTCTATAAAAGACTGTACTAGTTCACCATAATTGCTAAAGAACATAACAACAACACTGTAAACTGCAGTGCTCTTGATTTAGAGTTGATACTGTAATATAGATTGGTGTTATGAAATGTAAGGCTCTTCTACCACAGTATCTTCTGCAACTTTAGTTCAGGTTCACTATGAAATCCAACATCATTTTCCATTTTAGGAGTGGTCTGGGGACAGAAGCAGCAACAGGCTGAGATGTCTGGACAAATGTTCTCAGTGAATCTACAGCAGTAAACCAGACAGTAAAATTATCTGCACCCAGATAATGCAAGGTTCATTGATTCAATAAAAGGAACCGAAGGAGAGAGGCAGAGACTGGAGATTACTGAAAATGAAGTGAAGCTGCAACACCATCGTCGGGGTTCAATGCTGAGTATGCAGCATTCTCCCATCTGCCACCCTTTCTTATTTCAGTTGGACAGAGTGTTACCTCAGGAGAAAGGAATCTTTCCTTCTCAAACATTCACCTTGCCAAGAGGTGTGGCATGAGCAGAGAAAGAGAAGCCACATTCATGCTGAAGCAAGCTTTGGGCAACTTTCCCTTCTGCAGGAGGCTCATGTAAGAGACTTGTGTACTCCTCCACTCTGTGGCTACAGTGTTTGCCACAGGACCCACAATTTTTGCCATGCTCCATGCTCTAGGCTTTTAAATCTTGGTCTGTGTTTCTGCTTCAGAATTCAAAAGAGACCGCTAACATGTAAGTCCATTGTAAGTCAAAGCAGTGTTGTTTTCCTGAGCCAGCAGACAGCCTCAGCCCATGGCTCTGGGAAGTGCCACAACCGCTGATGGTTGCGTCAGGTTCATAAGCTACACCTCACCTCTGTTTGGAGTTAATAAATGTTGGTTGCATTAACAGATGGCAGATGGGGGGACTGTGCCTCTCCAGGCATTACCTGACACATGGGATATATTAGAATGTCTCAGGGTGTCCTTGTGCCTCTGTCAGCTCCCCTATGGAGGGCCTACATTGGGACTCAGTCTGTTCCCTCCATGGAGAATACTACAAATTATGGAAATGCTGGCAAAGGCAGAGTAGGTAGGACAGAGTACCTCAATTTGTCCTTTGCTAAATGGCTAGGACAAAGGTTCCTTAGTACTTATAAAGGCAGTGCAGCCTATTGACCCCAAAGTGCAGAAGTAAGCCAAATGAGAATATAATTTGCTGTGGAAAGTAGGCATGGATTTTACCTGCCACCAGGACAGTTCAGATGACAGTAGTGCTGAGAGGCAGCTCAGCAGTGAAGCCATCAGGACCCACTGGAGAACTACGCTAGATACCTGCAGTACACTCTCACAGCAGCTAAGAGCCACCCTAAACCCCATCCCATTGCCCTCTCTGAGGAGGACACAAAGCAAACTTCCAAAACAACCCCCTTCCATTGCAGACCTTCCCGCCCTTGGGGGGAGAAAGAGAGCAGAGACACATGGCAGATGCCAGCCAGGTGCCTGAAAGCTGTACAAACAGGGGCTTCTACCCCACAGTGGTAAGTGCGATACCAGAACTCAAATCGACTCAAGAGTTTTATTTACTGCTGTTGATGTGTTGAAATTGCTATGACTCCCAGCTGAATACAGTCTTGACCAAAAGATATTAATCAATTTGACATGCAAGATGCACACTGTCTAGAAGAAACTGACTTTCAGTCTGCTAGTTGTACTGTGTCATCTCCACTGCATGTTTTATACAATTAATAGGATCTATAAAAATGGGATAATAAGAGGCATAAGAAGTTGGATTTTTTTTTTTTAACATTAACACTCAGGGAAATCCAGTGATTGACAACATATTGAGTGTGAAAAGTAATTTCACAATTATTGATCATTACTGTCTAAGTCTTCAATTTGTCATGAAATGACATTGTTGGTCTCATTACAGCCTCTAGTGGACAGTAGTAATCCACAGACTTGTACAATTTGCTCAAATACCAAGCGTTATCAAGGTGGAGGTAACTTTGAGACAGCATGAGCATACACTCATTCTTAGCCCCTGGCAAAAAGGACTTTCACATATCAAAGGTTTGTTGTCATTGCTCATAAGGTGCCTTGCTTTACACTTCAGGTATTAACAGTGACTTGTAAATAAACAGAGAACTTCTGCTATTCATTTCAGTTTCAGACAGCTTTCATAAAAGCTAAATTTACCTCAAATATTTTTATAACAGAAAATTGTGGTTACCGTGTTTTTGGCGTAAGTAAGATGTTTCTATTCCAACTCAGAATCTGTCGACTGTCCAATCCTATCTATTTATAGCTCTCTTACATTCAGGTAGCTTTTGCTAAATGCAGTTATTTTCATTATTTCAGACATACACGACTGATTTAAGGTATTCTAACAGCTTTAACAAATAAGAAACTACAATTTGGATTACAGCTGTCTAATTAAGGCACACTTTCCTCTAGGAAAACATACACAGTCTAAACAATAATGTATTTGGAATGTATTCTATAACTTGAAGTGCCACTTGTATGGACATAATAAAATATGACTAATGTCTTTTTTGTGTGTGTGTGTATTCACTTAGAAATAAGTGCATCTCCTGTCAGAACAGGGATGTTCATTATGTTCTCCAGAACTCTTTGATTGTTTTCATATGGAAGGAAATTAGATCGGTAGACACAAAGAACCAGTGCTGCCTCTTTAAAGCCACAAGTATCTCATGCAAATTAACATTTACTGAAATGAGAGCAAAGCATTCATGAAGCCTAAGCAAGTGTGTAGTACTACACTGTGACTCAAAAAGAAAAATCTTATGGTCTAAAATACTGAGGTCCTTTGCAAGTGAATTCAAAGGAAAGGCTGCCATTGATGTCTTTATTTTACCACATTGTGGGTAGGTTTGGGTTGTAGGGTCCCTGAACAAATCATTATTTGTCATGCTTTAGTATAGGTAATGGCATATTTAGGTAAAAAATGTTTACCTTATCATTGTCTTCATTTTTTAAAAGCAATCAAGTTCCTTTTTAAATAACAATAGCTTCAATAGCTTTAAAATAACAATAGGTCCTTAGAAAGACATAGATCTAAAATAAGATACTTTTTGTGTGTGTGGTTGCTTTTTTAAACAGGGAAAGCAATTCATCGGGGGACAAGAAAACTGATGAATCCTCTGAAGTCTTAAAATCAAGACTGATTTAATCTTTTGAATAAGTTGTCAGTCAGTTACATGTCATTCATCTGAAAGGAAGACCAGCTAACCTACTAGCCACTACACCAGGAGGGACCACAGCCACAGCCAGCCCTGTAAGCTATTCCAGCAGGGACCACTGGAAAATAAAAGCCCCTCTCTAGAGGTGCTTAATTGGCCTAGATATCTCTCACATAATAACTATTACAATCTGTTACATGCTTTATGGGCTGTGGTCTTAAACTATGTGGTCTCCATTCATGTCTTGGTCTCCATAAATCTGACACTGAAGTTACCCCTACAGGTGCTGTGAGCAGAAAGGCCAAGCAGTAAACTGCCACCTCATTCTTAGAAGTGTTCGCTTCGTCTTGGGGTCAAAGTACACCAGCAGGGCACAGAGGGGAACCTTTACTCTGGAAATTTCTTGGTTTCCTGGGATGTCAAGGCAGCACTGTTAATGAGGATTAACATTCAACCAAAACGATGGTGGAGACCTAAGGAGAACTCACCAGCTACTTTCTGGGGAGGGCTCTCGGCTGCTAAAAGGGAGCAGTCAGAAGCCACAAGCCCTTGTAAGAGACATGTGTTGTCCCTTTAAATCATACCTGGTATGGAGACTTATCTGAGAGTTTACTTGCCAGGGTTTTTTTTCTGTCTGTTAAGGGCGTTATGGTCTAGACAGATTAGATTAGCATCTATCATGTAAACACTTAGGGTTGGGAAATAACTCTTGACCTTTCTTAAAGTGTCTTAGATGCACATAAGGCAGTGGGGTTTCTAAAGCCCCAGTGATCAATGCTGTACATATTTTAATAAGTGCAATGAGTATTGGGGGGAGGTGGGGGAATGGACTAAAATGGGCTGCTTACCTGTTTGAACAGACCTAGGAATTGAACACATGGATGTTTTTTATTCCTAAGGCCTCTAATGGCCCCAGCTGAGCTGTTCTGGTCTATTGAACAAATCCTTCCTACCTCATGGATCATTGACCTTCCAGACCTTGAGAGCCAATGTGCCCAATTCTGCTGCCAAGACTTCACATTTTGTTCATGTGCTAAAAGTCTTTGTCCTTTGTTGCAACATATGAGTAACAGCTATTTGCTACCCTCACTGTCTCTACCTCTTCACAAAATATGATGCACGTGGGCATTGGTCTCAAAGTTCTCATGCACATTCCAAACTGAAGTTTACTGAATTCAGCCAATATCGGTAAATCCAGGCTTATGCCTTGGTTTCAAGACAAAGATAAGTGCAAGTTGCTTTATGTTCAAGAGCAGACTTATTTCATATCAATATTTTCACTGTACTGTCAAAAAGAATACTATTAACTAATATGGTATCAACCAGAAATACAGTAGTACTTCTGAAATACAGGCATCTTTTATGCAGAGAAGAGTTATCTTTCTTTGTTTTCAGTAGGTATTGTATGCCACAAAACTACAGTCACCTGCAGCACAGGAATGGCAACTTTTAACGGTACACAAACATCAAACAAAAAATTATGTAGGATAATTTTGGTATGAAGGAATCAGTATATACACTTAGATTTGAGCCATAGTCATGGTCAACTGGAAAATCCTCAGGCAGAGGTAGACTGCAGGCATGGCAGTGAATTGCCTACAGGGCAAGAAGTCATCAGCCTACAAGGCTTTGACCAACAGTCTAGCTGAGCATGGTAAACATTTGCCTTCCCTCCGATTACAAGCTGAGGGGATATTTTTCCTGTTCCTTCTGCAAGGTCAAAGGGATATGTCCAAAGAATCCTGAAACTCCATAGTTTAAATAAAAAGCATCCCGGGGAAAAAGTGACAGAAGCCTGAGGTTGGATATTACTTTAAATCAGAGTTATTTCTGCTTGTGCAGACCATTTCATAACTGGACTGGCATAGCTTTGACTTCTTCCTGCACAGAGGCAACATCTTTCCCTCAGCAATTTTCCAGACCCTCATTTTCTCTCTTTACTCTTCAGAAGACAGCCTTTTTGCTAAAGGTGATAGTTGTCCCCATCTTGGTTGAAATGCCCTGTAACGCCTCTCTCTCCCTGTTCACTTCTTCCACAGGAGATCTCACCCTTATATACCTGTTATCCTACCTTGAATCTGTTCTCATACTGTCCTCATATGATATTATTTATTTATTTATATTAAAAGTAATGAAAAATACCTATTCAAAGCTCTAGAAGCCCTGGCAAATATCAAGTACAAGAAAAAACACAACAGCGTGGAAGTAGTGTTCTCAAAAGGAACTTAGCTGGGAATCTAGCCACATCCGAAACACCTGCACACTGAAAACACATTCTCAGCCTTCTCCCAAAGCATGTGTCTGCTGCCACAAGGCTCCTCAAAACACAGTAAAATTCAAAGCTTTGTGAAGCATCCATTCTATCCACAGGCATAGACTTGCTGTTGCATGGATTGCTCTGCCATGGGATCAAGCATAGCCAGGAAAGTGGACACCTGGGGGCAGAACCATCTCATGGCAAGCTGTTCCCATTCAAGAGATGCTAATTCTGAAACGGCTCCTCACTACAGCTTTTTCACAGTTTATACTCTTATTTTCTTTGTGCAAAAGGACATAAGAATGGACAACAGTCCTCACGAGCAGGGGCTTAAGGAGATGTGGGTGTCACCTACTGCTTCCTCCACATAGTCTCCAGCCTCCCGCTATTTTCAGCCCAATGGACTTCCTGAGCAGGACGTGGTTTCTGCCTATTTAGTAACCCTCAATGGGCTTATCTTCCAAGACTCGAACAGTCTACCCCTCAGTGTGTGTAAATTTTAAGCACCCACAATCTCCTCTGTCACATTGTACAGGTCAAGTCCCTGATGCAAGAATGACTGTTTCATTCAATGTGCCTTGCTCCTGCACTGAGACAGAGAATGGGCAGTCCATACCTGTACTCCCCATGCGACCCAGAAATTTGGAGACGCAGATCATATTCTCCCAAAATTATTCTTCATCCAAGCTGGAAAGGTTGTCACACAAACCGTTCTGTTAAAGACTTCACTGCTTCTGCCGCAATTCTAACTTGATTTTGAGTCCCTCTGTCTTAGTCCTGTGACTTCTTCACTCCCTTTGTTCTTCTGCCTGTAGAATCAGGATAGCACCAATTATCCTTTTATCTCATGAAACAGTGCTCATACAGTGAAGCACAAGTGTTACTACTGTTAAAACAATGCACAATGCTCTCTTTCCCAAGGCTTAAGCAAGGACTCAGAAAAGCAAGTATTCCACATATCAAGGACAGGAGAAAACAGTATTAATATAAACAAAAATAACCCCATTATTCTATCTACATTTTTTTCATACTTGTTTAGCAACACAGACTGACTAAAACCCTTCCCATTTCATAAACTATCTCTGTCAACTAAGCCATTCTGGTGTTAAAAATCTGAAGTGATGCGACATCTCCTATGAACCTCAGGAGATTATTTCACACACTTGCATGGATAACAGATCTGCAAAATGTGACATGCTACAAAAGTGGTTTTCCTGCCATTTAATCTGTCTCTCCCCTTCCCACGATACAGTTCCTTTCTTAGAATTTAATGTCAGGTAATTTCTTTCCCTTACTTGGCCCATATTCAACTAGGTGTGTAAACTTGGTGTTGGATTTAAGGTGTACAAGTTGTCCTGTTGTCTTAATGATTCTGAATCATACATTTAAAGTTAGCTATGTGCTTGAGGGCATGCCTTTGTGAACAAGTTATGGTGAGGCAGTCAAGGGCGTGGATTTACAGGACACCAGCTACTCTGCAATAACTGCACAGACAAACACCCTTTGTCTGCCGGAAAGTGCAAAGTAGACTAGCCCAGAGAAAGTCCCAACCAAGATCACCTCTGCCTCCCACAGTTGCTTCTGCTGCTTTTCACCAAATGCCACTCCTTTTGCTAGTCTCTCCCCAGCAGTAACACTACACCTAGAAGTAAACGTGATACTTGCTTACAGAGGGACTACCACCACCCTTATATCCAAAGGGATCCACCTCCAGACACTGCCCAGACCACATGGTTATGTTAATATACCCCTATAATCTTGCAAATTGAAGTCATATTTGTGGGACCTTGTCTCCCTCACTGTATTACAGCTTGGCCTTTTTTAACAGTTTATATGATAGAGTATATTCTTGGCAGTTTTCATAGGTTAATATACACAAGTCGTCTAATTGTTGAACCCCTCTGTTTCCCTCTGCTGGTTAAAAATGTATCGTGGAGGGGGAGCAGGGAGGGTGGGAAACAGTGAGCAATTCCTCATAGTTGTCATTGTCAAAACAGTGTGCCTACTGTGGGGTGAGGAGGGCAGGGGCGGACAGAACTCACAAATACTGTATTATGGTTGCTGACCCAAAGATAACTTCTGAGAGCCTGTAGTTATTATTACAAAATGTATATACTCCACAGGGTCCTGCGTGGAGTTTATCAACTGTACAGAAATTCCTGCATAGTTTATAATCTGGGCAAGCATCCCAGCCCCAGTGTTGTCTCCCGCTAGAGTCTCTTCAGAGTATCAGAGGTTCCCAGGAATGCTCCCAGAAGCTTTTAGATCAGCATGAGTCACTGCCAAGTTGAACAGTTTCTTCAAGTCCTTTGGAGCAATCATTCTGAAAACTGCAGAAGTGGAGCTTGCAGGCTCTGTAAGAGTTCTCAAAAGGCTCAGCTTGTACACGAGTCATGGTCTGGCCTCTAAAAACATCTTTCTGAACCTAGACACATTTATCTCAACCTTGCACGCACTTAAGGTCTCTCAAGTGAGATCACAAAATATGCATGATGTGGCTTGAAATGAAAAACTTCTCATGAAAGTTATTCCTTTGGTGAATTCCTAAAATCATTGTTTATATTCTAATAATCCCTCAGATCCCTAAATGGGGATCAACGCCCCTTTCCTGTTTGAACTAGATGCTCAAACCAGTTCTATGAGGCCAAGTTTCCTCTCCAGGCAGTTTACAACATAGGCACACCGGTTATGTTGTCTGCAGTAAATGATGCAGTCAAACACTCCATTATTTGACATATTTCTCAGAACAGTTATCCTGAGAAAAAGATTGCATTTTTGAGACCAGCTGATTTTTCTGAAATAGCAAACGGTCAGTGGAACAAAAAAGTAGATTCTCCAAAGATGAAATATCAGTATTTTCTTATTTTAACCTATAAAACCTATAATTTCCTGAAAACAAAATGAAAAAAAGAAATTCCAACAAATACCAAACCCCTTTTCTTCTGAAGAGCTGTAACCTGATATTCCCTACTTACTATTCTTTCTAAGAATTCACTTATCTTCTTATATGTAAGCATTTTTGATGCTTCTCACTAGCCAAAATATTCTTTTGCTTACTTAAGTTCCAGTATGTTGATTCCCCTGGATCTGCTACTCTTGTAGCATAACTTTCCCTTAAAAGCATGTTAAATTAATGTAGTTTGTTGTCACCGGTGCCTAGATTCCTTAAAGCGATCAAACCTTCAGTGAGTGGAAAGATAAGCTATGAGCATTTACCAGCTTGAAATCTCTGCTGTCGGGATGACAAACCAAAAAAGGATTTTTACCTTTTATTTCAGGACTTCAAACTCTTAATATCTGGTTGTATAATTAAAATCTGAATTGTTAAAATATACTGAAAATACATTTGCCATGAAAATGTTTTACCTGTTAGCTATTCTATTTCAAACTGATCAATTCTGTGGTGTTACTGTTTTGTTTTGATGTTTGTTCCTTTCAAGCTAACCCCAAAGAATTTTACTCTTGCCCATTGTGGTTATCAAGCTGTAGTTTGTTAGCACTGTGTTTGTGATATACAACTCTCTTCTGCTCTTACCAGTTTTTCCTTGTATAGCCCTTCTATACTGATATTCCTTTTAGAAGAATTAGGAATGCCCACCAGATAATCATATCCATCACTTGGTAACACAACTCCTGGTACTTGTACAACTTTTGTATAGGGATGCTTGGTATGTAAATACTCTCCTTAATCTTCATCTTTTGTTTCAAGGATAAATGAAACGAAACCAAAACAATAACAAAACCTCCTTTATCTTGCATGCTGGGAGCGCATGCTATTAATATTAATTAATTTATTTATTTTAAGTTGGTAAAAGAATTTGCTTCTAGGCTGGGAATGTGACTGCCAAGTTTCCTGCCTGCAATTTGTTACGGCTCAGTAGCAAACTCCTGAAAATAGGAATTTGAAATGGAAATAGTGACAGGCCTTTTAACTACACTATAATAAGCAGGGTGTTTTATCCTGCATACTGTATGTCATTACACAATGGCAGCCTATCATAACGTGCCTGGAAACAAACAGGGTCTCTTTAGATCAATCTCCTGGCTAAAACCGGGCAGACAGAGGAAGTAAAACAGGCTGGAAAGACAAAAGACTAGAAGGTCAAGAACACCACACCCAGACCTAAGCCCTTCTGTTATGCAGTGGAGCACAGGGATCTTAGAGAACTTGCCCTTGAATAAGTTGACTTTGATCAGCTTGCCATACAAAAAAAAGACGTCAGTTACATTACTAAAGGAGGTAAAGAAGGACACTTTCCTTTAAGTCTTAAGCTGTAAGTTAATGTACCCAAGCTTGCCCTGTTACGCAGAACAAGGCTCCAGAAAGTATCTCTTTCTTGAAAATGTTTCTTATCTGCCTATAATAATACATTCCATGTAATTCTGCATATATAAACACATGGACATTAAAACTGGTTTGCATATTAGCTTTCAAACATCGGTTGAAAAGTGTTATTTTTTCAGAGTTACTGAACGTCCAGAGTCCTAGCAAGTCATCTGAGTTTCCCCAGATCTATACCTGTATAAATGGCAGCAGTACTGCCTCTTTGTGAAAATGAAATACTACTACTGTTTTTTACAAGGTATTTGGCAACCAAGAAAACACCTGAATCATACATACAAACCATAGTCTCTGGGATTTGAACCAAACACTTCAGGTTTGTAGCACACATGCTTAAGTGACATACATTGAACTGCCACATCATGTCTATTTTTACTAACTGAGTTTACTTACTTGTGTTTGGGCACAGTACCAACTGCTCACCAAGTCCAGGAGATTAATATAAAAGCCTCCCTCCATTTAGAAAGTATAGGCATTCTAGATTTACAGCTGCTTTTTTTGAGGTTGGATGACTGGTGATCCTGGTGCCTTTGAGTAACAGATGTTTTTGTGAGCTACACTGGTAATGAAAATTATATAATTCACCTCTTAACACTAAAATAAAACAGAGAGGCAGAACAGAAGAAAAAACAATGTATTCACCCACTACAAATAGCATACCTGAGTATGGAGGGGAGGGGGAGCTTAGGCAAAATTGAAGACTATAGGTAGTCTTGGAAATTCACGTGACGAAAAACTTGTGTAAAATAACCCAGCCTGATTTAAACTGTGAAAGTGCTGGCCCCTGTAATGTTAGAATTTATAGCTTTAATCTTCTTAAGAGCTGCATGGCTCTTCTCACATGCAGGGAAAACAGATTTGATGTTTCTGAGATTAAAACTACTGAGCTGAACTTTGCTTGGTTTTGGCCAGAAGCATTTGGAAACCTAATAAAGCATTCCATTAAAATCTTGGCATTTTAGTAACACAAAAGAAATAGTCTTCTCAAAATGTAAGTCTAAGACAAAAGGACACTTTTGGGGGTGGGGGATTGTGGAATTTGGATTTTAACAAAGTTTGCAATAACTTTAAACTAGATCAAAGGAAATGCGAGGTAGAATGGAACAACAAATGCTCAATGCAACTAGGAATGTGCAATTCTTTGTTATTTAAACTTTATTACATTCAAAGACATTTATTCATGTTCTTTTAAACTTCATACTTGTGCAAGTTTATGAGTAGATGGAAAAAACACAGCACTCATCACTATCGAGCTATGTGGTCTCTAGCAGGTAGCGTAAGGCCTGATTTCTTAAAATTAGGAGGATCCACAACTACAGATGTGATCAACATGAACTACTAGTATTATGGATTTTACATGATCAGCTTTACTCTGAAAAAACCCCAAAACTCTGTTAAGGCTGCCTAGACTACAATTTTAGCTGTAAAGGAAACCCAAGCTGAATGCAATTATGTACCTGTAGTCAGTATAGGATTTGATTTGATCTGTGAGGACACAACTAGCATTTCTGTAGAAAGAGTCTTAATACAAGTAGTGATGGTATGATCTAGGAGTACAAAGCTGCAGCATGACTAAACAAGGGTGATGACCTTGCCAGTAGTACTAAAACCTTGTACAGTACCATTCGGGCAAATGAGACAAGTTGCCTGGTGCCAGCTGCACCGTTGAGAGCCCTTGCTTGCCTTCTCCACCAAGGTATAGCAAAAAGCATCCTCATAAACTACTGTTTTTACTGTGCTCTGAAGGCAAACAAACAAACAAAACCAAAGACTTGCAATAAAGCATAAAAGAATCACAGAATCACAGAATCACCGGGTTGGAAGAGACCCACTGGATCATCGAGTCCAACCACTCCCACAAAACACTAAACCATGTCCCTCAGGACCCCGTCCACCCGTAACTTAAACACCTCCAGGGAAGGCGAATCAACCACCTCCCTGGGCAGCATATTCCAGTGCCTAATGACCCTTTC
>WAAB01024242.1:253845-269004 GCA_013389865.1 Piaya cayana
TGCCCCAGGTGCAGGACTCGGCATTTGGCTGTGTTAAACCTCATCCCATTGGACTCTGCCCAGCGGTCCAGTCTGTCCAGATCCCTTTGCAGGGCCTTCCTACCCTCCAGCAGATCGACACTTCCACCCAACTTAGTGTCATCTGCAAACTTACTAAGAGTGCACTCAATGCCTTCATCCAGGTCATTGATGAAGACATTGAACAGGGCTGGACCCAGCACTGTAAGTGAAGAAGTTAAGCATGATAACCAAACCTAAATATGACAGGTCTCTTGCTAAGGTTCTTTGAAGGGGTTTGAGGTTTTGTCACAAGGTAAACAACATTAATACCAATGTGCTTTGAAATGGCTTGGTCCTGTCTGTACTGGCGAAGCCAACCAAAAAAACCATGCTGGAGTTTGCCTGCACATGATTATATCTAATTCAGATCTTCTAATTACAGTCTACCTATAAGCTGCCCTATAGAAGCATAAAGTACATAGGCTATCTTCTGGAAAGCTTGTGGTTAAAACCCTAGGATGCCTGTAGTGATAACGAGGTAACAATTAAACACCTACAAACAAATTTTAGCATGGACTTCACCCCACCCAGAGAACCAGATTGTTGAATCTGGTTCGCACAGTTGGTGTGAGTGAGTCCAATGGAGGTAACCCAGGCTCATCCCGCTATAGATGACCTCACAGAGTTCACTAATGCAATTCTACTTTTTGCCCTTTCATAAGAAATTCACCTTTACACAGTTGAACATTGCAGGGTGCTCATAAACTGGCTGCTAACATGGCTGGTGTGCTTTACTTTGTTGTGGCACTAACATATGAAGAGCTATCTACTGCAACAGATGCTCTTTGACAGTGCAAAATAACAGCACTCACACTTAAACTGTAAATTATAAACAATCCCTCTCTAACTACAAAATGAATACACAGAATGGGGAGTCTTGTCAACTAAAATATTAGTAAATCAAGTTGAGGAAGACAAATTATTCACTAAAGCTAAAGTAATTACAACTTTATTCAGTTAACACTACTGTTATTAGAGTTCTCCAGTTCTTTGCCATGATTAGTATATATGAAAGAGAGCAATTATAAGCAACATGTAGTAAAATCAGTTATGTGTTTCTTCACTATGTAAAAGCAACATGAAGTGTTTCTATTCTCCCTTAAAAAAAATTATATGTGTAGAAAACTGCTATATAAATACTTAGTACTAGTAAGATGCCTTGCACATCAAGACAGCCCTTTCCCAAGGGATTTCAGAATTTTGTTTTCCCCACCAAACCACAGACAGGGCTGTGAATTAAAACTGACCTTGTTGGCCCAGTGGTGCAGCTGCCATGTATTTGATTACAAACTTACTAGTACTAATGCCAAGGAGGGGAGTTAAAACATAAGCTGAAAATTAGCTCAAGCCCAGCTTTCCGCAAAGAATGTCCCTGCTAACATGGCTGCAAAAAGCATTCCACACACAAAGATGTTTGATTTATTTTTAACCTTTAAAGAAAATGCATTTCTCCTTCCTCCATATCTCTTCATGAACTCACGATGCAAAATTCTTCTGAAGGATGCACTGTGGATGAATACCCTAGATTACAAGGTCTGCAGCAACAGCTGGAGTGTTTGTGCCATCTCAAATCTAAGACTTCTTTGGAAAGGACATGGAGGGCTTGGCAGGGAGCACAGACAAAGGGATGTGTGCTGTATTATGTAGTACTGTGGATCCTGCTCCTTTCAGGCCCTCGGGGATTTCTGAGCATCATGGCAGGAATGGTGATGACAAAGCCAGGCTTACCAAATACATGCAACTGACCCTGCAGCTGCATGAGGGGTGAAATGAGTTAGCAGTTCATAGTTTTCTTCAGTGTGCCCTGGGAGACATTTCTGTGTCACTCAGAATCATAGAATCATAGAAACACCAGGTTGGGAAGGACCCACTGGATCATCGAGTCCAACCATTCCCATCAATCACTAAACCATGTCCCTCAGCACCTTATCCACCTGTCCCTTAAACCCCTCCAGGGAAAGTTAGTTCAGGACCAGGCATGAAAGGCACGATTCTTACATCTTTTGAAGAAATGGGTATGCTCAAGAAAAGTCTCTGGCAACTGCCTGCACGCAGGGTTTAATATCTTTGCATTTCATGAGGCTCCCGGAGGGACTCTCAAACTCTTCTTCGTGACAAATGCAGCCAGGTTTTATCCCATGCACTTGCATTTCTTTCATCTCCTACAGTACCTGGTGCTAGGTCCAAAATACCAGAGCTAACAAAAGTATGCATGAGTAAAGCTGCCTTGACTGCTTGTGTTAAGTAAGCAGGACTGACCAAATGGTTCCCCTCTGAGAGCTGAATTTACCTTCTTTCTCCTTCCTAGATTAAGCAGTGAAGCAGGCAGGAATCCCATCCTTTCCCCAGTGCTACTTCGGGGCATGCCCAGAGGCATGGTCTGGGTGCTTGAAGAACCTCACAGCAGCGAAAGACTTAGCTCAGGAAATGCAAAGGGTCAGGATCTGCCCTCCAGAGCCTGACAAAAGGGTATATGCATCCACTGAGGAGAGAGACTCCCTCCACTGCACAAAGCCGGTTTCCTGGCTCTTTCCCAGTTCCCTAGAGATCCAGGGTATTTCTGTGTGAGTTAGGAGGAAACCAGCAGACCAGTCAGCATGCAAGGGGACCTGGTGGTCTCAGTCAAGACTGCTATAGGTAACGTGAAAGAACCACATTCCCTGGCCCCCCAGACTGCATACCTCCTTCCTGGGATCCACCCCAGCCATTGGTCGGGTGGTGGGAAGGCCTCTCAGTCCCCACTTATTATAGGTGACAAGTGAAATAAATCCATTAGTCTCATTTTAATACGGCATAATCAATGTGCAAATCTGCCACAATGGGCAGTTTGCGCCCGTGATGCAAGGTAAATCCAAAACAGCGGAAGGATCATAAAATAAGGATTAAAGTTCAACAAGGAAGCTGATAATGAAGAAGCCTGCCCAGACTATGCCCTATTCAAGCCAGCATTACGTTATCTTCTAATTTTAGAACAGCAGAAAATTTTTCCCAGACCAGAAGTTGACAAGAGGCTGAGCAACGCCAAAGTTGTTAAATCTTTGTTTTCAGGCACAGTGCTGTCTCCACACTGCAAGAAGTTGTTTCAGCATGTGAAATTTTACAGGAAGGCACACACTGTCAGTAGATGCCCATACAGGGAGCTATGTAATATGTTGAAACCATCTGGCATTTTGTGGTTTTGCAGTATCAGTCAGACGCACTGTCTGGAAACACAGGGCTCAAATCCAGAGTCCTTGATTCAGGTCAGACACCTACAGATGCCTGTGAGTGTCTGGCCGGACCAAGAGCTGCAGAATAAAGCACTTAATTAGGCGGCTCAAGTTTATGATTGATTTCAAGGCCAGCTGAGCTAGAAGCCTATTACTGCTTAGGAAGTTTTAGTAAATGTAATTATTATGGTATGTTTAATACAATACACAGTCTTTGTGAAATGCTCCAAAATACAATTTTAAAGACTTATTCTGTTCCTGTTAATGCTTTGTACTTTCTGACTAAGGAACAGACCAGATCATATGAATCCTGATGTGAAGTTTACCAAAAACTACTGCTAAAATAAATAGAGCATAGGTACAGAAGAGTATTTTATATAGAATTACCTTATCTGGAGTGTGAACAATGCTGCTGAAAGCAGGCTTTGGGTTACATTATCCCTCTGATCCAAAATTTTTTAACCAGCTGATGTCACTAGGGAGATTTGAAGTCTTTATAATTACTGCTCAGGGCCTAGAGGAAGGGGGAGGAAAGACAATGAAGTTATGTTTCATATGTTGATTCAGAGAGTAACCTGCAGTGGCCTGTTAACTTGTTTTGTCTATAAGGAAAAGCAAATGAATTCTGCAACCAGTTGGTTTTATGAGTGGCAGCTCAATTTGCTTTCCCAGTTAAGCAGGGAGGAAAGGGGCCTTTTGTCACAAACAATTGCTTCCTGCAATGCTGCAGAATAAGATGTAAAATAGGCAAAGAGCTTTGGATACAGCTTCCAACATCCTACTAAGAAGTAAAATTTCTTTCATCTGCCCTCAGAGAAGGAATTCGGGTTATGTTCTGCACTAAATTAAAGTGTTCTGCTCAGTTATGTTTATGTACAGCTTTGAAAACTGTTCCTGCTTCTAGGTCAAGGGCTCTCCCTGTGGCTGGGTGCCAGCTTTATCCCTGGACTCCCATAATCCCTTGAAATAAATCAACTTTCCATTGAAATCCTTTGCTAGTTCCACTTCAGACTAAAATGTGCTGTCTGTAGCATGATACTCCTTTATACTTTTTTTTTTTGGTGGGGGGGGAGGGAGGAAGAAAAACAATGTGGTCATTGTATTTTGGATACAGTTCGACATAACTCGTGTTGGGTATATTAAAGGCTATCTTTGTATGCTGTGCTAACCCCAGATTTCAGCGTTTATTATTAGAACTAAGAAAAATATCTTCAACCCAAGGAATAATTCCACTAGCTGAAAAGGATCCCAGCTTGTGCACGTGCATGTGTGTGTGCATGGGCATGTGTGTGGATGTCTATCTCATTGCTACTCTCCTCACGTGGACTGAAGTATGTGGATGCATTATACTACTTCACAGCCTGGGCAGATGAAGCCCTCAAATATTTTTTCTCTTTCATCCTTTTATTTTCTCCCCCCCCAGCCAATATCAATTTTCTTCTCTGTGTGTTATAAATGAACCTGAATACATTCACACGTTCTTGTGGAAGACTAAAAGCTGTCACTTCATTTCGGGGAACCAGGAGGCTTTAAACTTAGCTGCAAGAAAGCCCAGATGCCACTACATCTCTGGGGAAACGTATCTGTTCAGAAAGAGGGAAACTTCTGAACAATAATAACAAAACATAGCTTAAAGATGCTGCTGCCGTTCTCCTGCTGGTGCTGAGGTCAGTACTTTGGAGAGTGGGTGCCAATCAGAAGCTGCAGCTCTTTCCTTAGAAGACTGACATTTCTGAAAAGCTCTGCTTCTCCCAGATCTCAGTAACTTTAAATGATCTGCCAGTTAAATCAGAACATCCTGGTATAAAGCCTCCAATTTTCTGACAACCTTTATATTCTCTTGGCTCCTACAAGGTCCTAAAGCTGATGGTGTATAATCCTGAACTGAATGTAAAATAAATATGAAAACCTGTCATGATTTTATAGTTTTCCAAAGGATATTTCACTAAATAAAAAGAACTGTATTTTTGGCACACAAACGCTCCATATAAAAATCACAGTTAGCTTTTAAAATAAAGTTATACAGCGCGGTGCCAGACTCTGCCCTCTGAAGTCCTCCCCTGAGCTCTGGGGAGCAGCTGGCTGCATCCCCATGAGCCAGCTGGCCCCGAAGCCCCTATGCTCCTTTTCCCTGCAGAAACACTGTGCAAACTGGGGCGATGACTCCAGCCTGTGCCAACCTGGCCTCTGAGGGTCCCTCTAGCATGGGAGCAGGGGGAACAGTACTCGTGTCTCACCTGAGCTTGGACACAGCTCAGGACAGCCAGGTAAATCCAACGCTGGCAGTTGCTTTGATGCTTGTGATGCAGACACAGCCTGAGCAAACCAAGGCCCAGAGGTCACCTAGTTTTCACACCCTTGAAATATGTTGCCTAAGAAAATAACAATTGTTTGCAGAAACCCCTTCTGCTAAGCCTGCGTTATTTAGCTTTCTGCACTAACTGTGTGTCAAGGCGTGGGGTATAAGCTGAAGCATCCACAGGATTACAGCACAGAATAAGTTTAAACCGCTGACAAACTAGTGCTGATTTCAGGCTCCACTGACTTTTCAGACCTCAAAAAGACCTGTAGGTCCTGAGCGTACAAGGCCAGACAGAGACACATAGATCTAGCAAAGTCCTACTACCAAGCAGAGTAACCTGGACAACAGACATGAGGTGCATTTCAACCATGGCCACAACCACAATAACCAAGTATCTATTTGCCACCCAGCAGGAAATCTAAAAGACCAGTCCAGCAAATCATGGGGTATCTCACAGTTAAAATCACTGCAAGTTTTGTTTGCACTGTACTGTTTGGATGGCTGGGAAGGCAGAAATGGAGGCAAGCAAGTAAGTTCAAAAAGGAAGAATCTGCATTGTCACTCACAATGTTTGCAGGTTTGTTTGCAGAGATATTCCATTCAAAGCATCTTTCAGGTTTTTGATGTTACACACCTGCCTCTCTTATTTTCTCCTCCGGGAACAGTGTACGGGTAATTGCACTGAGTATAAAAACCACAGTAAACCATACACCTAGGGCTTTAATTTTAAACTGGACTGAGTGAAACTATCTGGATTTACCCTAGAAGCCCTCAGTGGACAGTTTATTCGCTTATCTTTACCTTCAGGCCTTCCTTTTAAGTGAGCAGTACAGCTGAACCCAAAAATTCAAAGCAAAACTCAGCTGAAACCATTATGTTTCATCTGGTTACATGTCAAAACCTCAAACCTTGTGTACACAGGGCTCGAATTATAAACCCATCAGGCTCAGCCCCAGACCTCGACCCAGGTTTGCCCAGGAAACCCGTGAATCTTTTAGAGAAGCTGATCCGACTTTCAGGTTCATAATGAATGGCAAACCCAAAATGGCCAGGGGACTTTTCCAAGGTTAAATAGTGTGTTAGAAGGGGATCTAAGAAGACAACCACAGCCCTGGCTATTTCACAAACTCTGCTAACAACTGAGGTAGAAACTCACTGTGCTTGAACTTCATTCTGCATAGTCTTCGCCAAAACCACTCAAAATACTCACTTTTTTTTGCCTGTTAATCGTTTTAATAAGTCACATGGCAATGAATGACTAAAAACTACATCATCCCTCTAAGGATTCAACTGTGGATAAAAGCATCCATTTATCTGCAGGGTAGTCATTACTGCATAGCTTTGATTTTGCTACGCAATGCACACCCTGTTTATTGAAATGCTTACATACCGCTCAGGGTGAAATCATCATCATTTACAGGTATACTTTGAAGCTAAAGGAATGAGCTCAGATCCACCTATCTAGACCCTAAGTGAGCCCTGTCTGCTAATTGGGATCTCCAAAGTGCTCTCAGATGTTGGTTAATGCCCCATTGGACATATTTTAACACTGCCCAAATACCTGTATCTAAAAACATAAAAATAAAATTTCAAGGTGAAATTTAGAACCCCTACCCCTCCCGGTACCTCTGCTAACTGCCATGGCACAAGGCTCACTGGGATGATTTCAAGTTCATGGCATAATATAATGTAGTCCCTTTTGAAATTGCTCCTTGAATACCGTGNATTGGGCACTGGAACAGGCTGCCCAGGGAGGTGGTTGATTCACCTTCCCTGGAGGTGTTTAAGGCACGGGTGGACAAGGTCCTGAGAAACACGGTTTAGTGTTTTGATAGGAATGGTTGGACTCGATGATCCGTTGGGTCTCTTCCAGCCTGGTGACTCTATCATTCTATGAATCTAGACCATCCTTCCATGGTCCCTTATTTGCCTGTTTCATATCAGTACTACAAAAGCTGCAATATCTAAGACTTTTGGCCATACAGCAAACAATTGTTCCAGAATCTAAGCTTAATGCTGAAATACCATCAGAGTCTGAGGATTGCTATATATCACTTTTTAACAGTCCCTGCTGTTTGACAGCTGGAATGGCATTAAGGAGCTCTGGCACTGTATCCAGGGTTTTCTACCAATAATTGAAAGTGCTTCTACAAGATGAGAAGAAGTGGGGGGGGGGTGGGGGGGTGGTATTCAGCAGTCAAGGACTGAGTGTATTTAAGGTACTGAAAGAATTTTTATGGAGTGAAGGGTCAGCATTTGAAAAATAAGGTAAAACGTTTATTTACGCAGTAAAAACCTGACATTCTGATACATACCTTTTTCCCATCCAGCTTAATTAGGAGTTTTCTGTACTCCCAGCTAATTTTGCTTGCAGGCTTTTTTTTTTTTTTGATCTCAGCAGCCAGGACTGTATCTAGGGCTAAGCTTTCCCACCATATCTCTCCAATATTAAAATAATTCTTCTGGCTTCCTGTTAAACCATGCACTGATTACAAAATTCTTGTGCTTATTTAGGGCCAGATTCAATAAAAATTCTATCCAGCTTCTGCATCATGGAAGGCCACAAAAGCCCTGAAATATTTTGGTTTTGAAGCCTGTGTGGGCTTCCATGGCTTGGATGCTGGGTAACTATTCTGATGAATGTGGTCCTCATAAAGTTTTTCAAGGTCCCACTCCATATGGATCTAGTGATTTCTCTTTATTCTCTCCAGTGTGGATTACAATCCACTTCAGAGAATCTCAAATTTATGCCTCTAGTTACAAGCTAAATTGTCGAGGAATAGGTCCCTTTCATATCAGGTCACATCCTCTACAGAATACTGGCAGAAAAATTAGTGTTTCTGAAAAGAAAGGACCACTTACAAAAATCTGGTATGTTTTGCATGGAAAGGCTTCATATGAATATAAGTGAATGGTAAAATCAAAAAGGAAATTCAATAAACTACTCATTATCTATATTCATATGACTAAGCTACATAAGAAACGTAGCTTTTATCCTCCATAAAAAAATCTACAGATGTTCCATAGAAAACTGTATGAACAAACTTTAACCTCACGACTGCTATTATTTTGTAATAAAAGGCTTACAGCATAATGTGAGCTTTTTTTAGAATGTAAATTCCATGTGAGTAGTGTGTTGTTAATTTAATATTAATGCAATGCACCAGGAAGAAGTCTGCACAGAATCTCAAAGAGAGAGAATCCGAGTGCTGCAAACAGGAGATTCGTGGCATGGATTTTATTTGTTTCAGCACCCAGCACAAAATTCATTGACCAGGATTCCCATTGCCACAAGGCAGTGGATTCATCTGCAGATGTTTTCACATGCCTTGGCATGAGGATTTTGCTGCAGCTTTCCCATTACTGTTCCTGGGAATCATATGGTTAAGCCACCTTGCACTGCACTGAAAATTTACCTCTTGCTGTCAAGTGCATATGAATGAGCTTCTTTTTTCGGAACAGCAAAAGAAAAAAAGAATCTGAATAAACTTTTGAATTTCTTTTGCTGAACCATCCTTCAGGCAGCAGGTGTGATTGCTTTCACCAAACCTGCAGATTGCAAATGTGTGCCTACTTTGCTTGCACCAGAAACAAATTAAAGCAGGGGAGCAGAACAGAAATCCAGTTTCATCCATATAGTCTCCCTTTCCCAGTGCCTGAGCCCTCTCCTCTGCAGCATCTGCCATTCAGAATACGTATCCTGTCTTTTTCTGAGGAGTCAGTTCACTGTCTCATCCCCAAATGATGTAAATTATGAAGTGAAGTAAATTATGACTAAAAATATTATAATCGCTTAGCAGCTCCTAAGCATGTAAAAATAGCAATGATAATCTCCCACTTTTCCTTCCCTAGCACCCCACAGGAGAAAGAGCTTGATTAATCCTGTAGGGATTACACATGCCCCGTGTGTTTCTGTAATTTACAGATGGAGTCTGACATTTTCCAAAAGCGATGATGTCTACAGACATCTTATTCATTGCAGAAATAAATTTCCTCAGTCTAGGCACAGCTTCTGGGAAAGTCCTGTGTCCAGAAGCTTCCTCCTGTGGCTTGATAGTTTCATTGCTTCTGTAAAATGCACTTGCATGCAATCATGATCACAAAGGAAGGCCCCATCTCAGTAACAGTGAAGGCCATTTCCTTGGAAGCCTTCCAGGATCAAATTTTAAAACCTACCCAGGACTCCATGCAATGAAGCAGAACTCCCATGCACAGCAGAGAGAAGAAAATGGGGAGATATTTATGAACAAGAGGCCTATGTCAATGTGTGCATGGTAAACTGACAGACTGCTCCCATTTGTTCCAGTTTTCTGAGCATGTGATTTCGAATGCAGTTATCATTTTATGTGGATCATCGCGGCTGCACTGCACCCAACAGAATGAAGACAACAGTCTGGCCCCTGTGAAATGGAGGTGGAACTTCCCTATTTCTGTGCAATATTCTATGGGCAAGTACTAAAGCCCACAAGTTCACAGAGGTTCAACAAATGTCAAAGGTCCTCAACACCTGGAATAGTTATGGAATGAATAATTTCAAAGTACTCCACTGCTTCTACAGTCATCACCTAGTTCTAAACTGCTAGGAAAAATTACATTAGTTTCTCTAAAGGTATACTTTAAAATCCATTTTAGTCAAACATATGTAAAAGACAGTGGACATTCACATTTCAGTGTTAAACCATGTCTGGTTTGGTTTAGGTTTACATCCTTTTAGAAGCTGATTTAGTGTTTGCAAATAAGTCAGTCTTAAGCCAGTGCAGTCAATTCAGATTAGATGTGCTTTTAAGTAACTTTGATACAGTTGTTTAATACAACTGTATGTTACACTTGTTTAGTTCACTTCTGATAATTTGCTCTGCAGCACAATGCCAGCTTCAGGTAGTCACTAAGATAATTATGGAAAGGCAGTAATTATGCTTGCAATAAAGAATATGAAAACCTAGATAGCATCTGCAGAAAAGCAGGCACTTCAGCTCACCATGTAATCTCTCCAGCTCTCCAGTGGTTTCACATGTGCATGGTAGAAGCCTTGTCAGCTGCCAGAGATGAGGGGTCTGGACACAGGAAAACAGCTGCTGATTTTGAGTCCTCTGCCTCTGCCTTAGGAGAAGGAACAGAATGATTTCCTGGAGCTTCCACTGACATGCCCAGCTTCTACACACAGGTTAGCAGCATTTGACAATCAACAGTATCAAATACCAAGAGTGACCCAACAAATAATTACACGCTACCAGTTTTCACTGGCCAAAGTTACAAGGACAGTCTCAGTGCCCTGCGCTACCCTGAAACCTCAGTGACAGGGATCAAGTTACTGGCTGCCTCACAGCTGATGCTAGAGATTAATTTTTGTCAGCTTTATTTGCTAGAGGACAATTAAGGTTTGCATGGTAGTTCATATGATCTTGCTCTTTGAAAGACAGATGCATGAATGAGTCTTAGCAGACCACACATTGTCTGTGATGGAAGATTCAAATCAAAACAGGGAGATCATAACCTCCATTTACTTCTGCTGAAAATACCCTGTTTCAATACCCATTTGCTCAAACCTGGAAAGACTGTGTTACATTTCTTCTCCTGATTGAGCTTGAATGTCCAGGATGTTTCAGCAGAGGCTGTGAAATAAGATACCTCGTACAAGAGGCATGACAAGGTGAGTAGTGTCAGCTGAGGTTTATAAAACAACGTTAGGCTCCTTCTGTAATGTCAGGGAAGTAGGCATCTGGCAGTGGCAAGGTATATTGCAGTACTTTGCATCCTTGTCTGCATTAGGCAACATTTCTGCCACTACCCACAAGCTGTCTTTTTGTTCTGCTCAAGTCTTCCCTCATTTTTGGAGTCGCTGGGGGCAGACAGAATAACAGGAGCTGAAAGCTAAGCATGCCTGGAAGCAGCTGTATTTCTGTCTCTCTGATCTGTTCTGTTACTCCAAAATGTTTTCTTAAATCATAGGCAACACAAAAGAAACAAAGAAATGTTGGCTTGACCTGCTTTGTACCTCTCCAACCACGTTCCCTGTTTGCAATCTGCTGATTCAACAGACTGGCTGATTGCCTAACGAGCAAAGCCCCACAGGTTGATGCATCAGATCTTTCAGTCAAACTAACAAGGCTTCTCAGGGTTGGGAAGGATTTGCCTTCTTGCATCAGTCACCGTTTCTTCCTTTGGAAAGACAATTGGAAAAACACCTTGAGGATACATGTGTCCTGTGCAGTCAATGCTCCCATCTGCAAATAACCTGGGCCTGCATATGCATATCCCAGTCCCCTGAGGGTCAGCTGAGAACTATCCTCTTTTGCCAGCAGCCCCATAACAGGGACAAGAACTGAACTCCCCTCCTTCGGCTCCACTTCCCTGGGCTGCCATTGCACCTCACATGGTCTCACAGAATGATGCAAGTGACAGGGACACCATATATTTTCAGAATCCTTCCCCCACCTTTTAGGTGAGGAACACTGCCACATCCCCAGAAACTTCCACATATGTTATTAAAATAAAAGAACAAGCACTAAAAACAGCTTCGTGCCTTCTACACTAGAAGTAACAACTCATGGGCAAACAATTCATCTATTAACATTTTTCATTAAAACAGTCACTCCCAGCGGAGACTTATGAAAGACCCTGTCAGGCCAAAATATCAGTCTAGTTATGGTATTTGTTATTACAACTGTCAGGCCAGAAGGGTTTGCTGCAGAGGATCCAGCAGGCACGCTCAGACAGGAGCCCCAGCCTATGTGCCAGCTGCTGCACGAACAGAATTGGCAAATGTCAGATGGCAAGTTCTTGTTTCAAGTCCTCCCTCTTCCCCATTGATCATTTTAGCTGTTTAGTAACCACTAAAGACCACATTAGTCAGGGTAAGCATCAGTGCTGTCTTGCTTTCAGAGCTGATAAAAAGTTGTCTCAGTTTTGTAGTAGTTTCAAACTACTACAGCACGACTTCAAGGGCTCGAGACTGTCAGTCAGCAGGGGAGGGACAAGCTGGAGGATAGGTTGTACTTTCCTCAAGGCGGTAACTGCTCTCCATAGCCACATGCTCGGGAAGAGGTGGCCGAGGGCATCTATAAGCTGCAGGTCTCTGTTTGGGAGTCACGGGCTGATTCTGGTGCAAATGGAGGCTTGCTTTTGGGTTTCATAATGGAGTTCATGGAAGTCAATGGAAATTGAACTGCAGCCAAGGTGGAAAGCCATGTAGAACAGATGTCTTTACAGAGAATAAAACAAACAAAAAAGAAATACTCAGAGCTCGAGTTGGAACTGTTGGCCCTTGTAAATCTGTAAAAAGCCCCAAAGTACTCTAGAGGGAGGCTGTCCAGCACACTTAAATTCCACATGTACAAAGTAAAACACATTTGCATTGCTAATTTAATAAAGGACTTCTCGACCCAAAGTCAAATGCTAGTCTTTTGCATGGAAAAGCTCTGAGAAGCATGCTCTTTAACTCGCTGTGAATATTCAGTAATGTTCGTTTTTAAAAGTACGTATGCTTCTCCTAGTGTCTGATGCTAATTAACTTATCAGATAACAGGCAGCCCTGTGCTGAGTAGGTATGTAATATATTAGCCTTGGGGAGGGGAGAAAAAAAAGCCTTATCTTTCAAGTAGATTTGATACTGCATATGATCTTTCTGAGTCTGTGGAAACTTTCCTCTGCAGCACAGAGCTTATATAAGGAAGAGAAAGAAGAAGAAGAAAAAAAAAGAAGAAGAAAAAAATCCCCAAACCCGTACAGCTTTCAGGCTGCAGTTCTCCAGGCTGTTTCTTTCTGTTGAATTTTCACCTTTATCAGTATTTTGGAATGACATACAGGTTAAACCATTTATCTGGCATGGAAAGCAGCTTTGGTAATTGCAAGTTTACATTACACTATAAATGAGCAGATTATAGTAAACAGATGAACTGTGTAAATAAAATATCACTGCTTAGCTCTCCTTTGTGACTTGTATTCTGATACCGCTACTACCGCTTTTACTACAACTACTACTACTACTGCTAGGCTTCAGCTGACAGCTCAGCCTGAAACCCTTTATTCATCTTTATTACTACTTCAGCTGTTTTGAGAGCAAAAAGGCATAGAGGACTTATTGGCCAGAGGCTCTCTAACCTAGCAGGCCTGACTGAGAAATCAATATGCCTTACTCAAGAGCACAAAGATGGATTGTGAAGCCAGGGCTGGCAAAGGAATGCACGCTGCATCTGGAAGGACATGGAGACAGCCAGTTCTGCTCCACCAGAAGCCTCCCAGACCGCACATGTTTGCACACCAACCTCGTGGCATCCTTCCAAGACAATTTGTGAACCTTGTTTCACACCATTTTCAAAGTAGGTCATACGCAGTAATCTCAGCTGAGGAGAGATACACTGTCAGCAGCAGTCGCTGCAAGGAGGGCGATAGCTACAACCAATGAGTGAAGCTGGTGAGAGCAGAGAGCCTGAGAGCTATGAAAATGCTCGGTCTGGGGCCAGCTGCAGCAAGGTGCTCGCCTTGCTCAGACAGCTGACAGGCGAGCTCTAAACAGACCCAACCTCTTACCATTTATAGCTGTAAAAGGACCAACTGTTCTCCTGGACACAACCACCAGCATGGCTTAAATATTAATCTGAATGAAAATACAGTATGAGAAGAAATCTAACCTTTACTTAGCTCTGTGCTCCTGGCAGAAGGAATCACAGATAATTCCGAATTATGGGATTTAAATTTGCAATGAGCTTCGGATTATTGCTTCCAAATGTATTTCTTTCACCTGCCCATGCTCTGACAGATGAAACACAGTGTTGAAATGTGATTTTGACAAAGAGGATTCCCAAAGCACTTAGAAGTTTCCTGCATTTCCCTATATCCCTTGCCTGAGCTGTTTTAGGGGCATGGAATTAGAAACAGGCACACTTAAAGGTATATCTTTGAAAGATGATGTCCAGGAAAGTTAAGAAGATGAGTATCTTCTTAATGAAAATGAGTATGCATACTTGTTTCCACACTATAACAATATAAAGACCATCAGAGATGTACCAGTTTAAAGCAACAGCATGAAACTTCAGAGGCATAGGAGCTGTTAGGAATGCATAGCCTTTAAATGTAGTCTGCACATCATCAGAGGTTACTCGATGCTAGAAAGCTGAAGAATTGCCTGAAGAGTGCTACTGTGTTATGCAATTTAAAAAAAAAAGGGTTAATTTTTAAACAAGCTCAATTTAACCTTGCTTCTGGTCAATAGTTACATGAATCTGAATGAAAATATACTCTATGAAGAAATCCACTCCAATATAACAGGTGTGCATTGCTTTTAGCCCTGAAATCAACACAGAGATGGCAGAGCTGGGCAAGCATTGCTTTTTTTAAAAAATATCACAGAATCACAGAACCACCGGGTTGGAAGAGACCCATCGGATCATCGAGTCCAACCATTCCCATCAAACACTAAACCATGTCCCTCAGGACTTCGTCTACTCGTGCCTTAAACACCCCCAGGGAAGGCGAATCAACCACCTCCCTGGGCAGCATATTCCAATGCCCAATGACCCTTTCCGTAAAAAACTTCCTCCTAATCTCTAGCCTAAATCTCCCCTGGCGGAGCTTGAGGCCATTCCCCCT
>WAAB01024242.1:270112-326592 GCA_013389865.1 Piaya cayana
CTTTCTTTGCGATTAAAGACTGAGGAAAAGAAGGCGTTAAGTACCTCAGCCTTCTCCTCATCCCCTGTCACTGTTGTTCCCTCTGTGTCCAAAAGGGACTGTACGGTCTCCCTAGTTCTCCTTTTGTTATTTATATATTTGTAGAAAGATTTCTTATTATCCTTCACGGTCTTTGCCAATCTGAATTCTAGTTGAGCCTTAGCCCCTCTGATTTTTTCCCTACATGATCTCACTTCCCTCCTATAGTCCACCCAAGAGGCCTGCCCCCTCTTCCAGAGCCTAGGACAAGGACTGACTTTCCTCCATTTGAAAACCTATACTTTTTCCTTCTTTTCTGTCTTACCCTATGATGTGTCAGGCTCGAAATCTTAAACAGGAGGGAGCAAGTGATTTCTGAAGTTATCACGCTCTATGCAAAGAGAGGGGAGACAGCATACTGTCGACTAGCAACAAGGCTTATCTCCCATCCAAGCAAGAGCGCACAGAATGACTTTCTGCTTCCTTGAGAGTGACCTACCTGATCAATAGCTTGTCCAGTGAGTTGTAAGACATGCAGAAACATGAAACAATGTGCTACTGTTATCTGCTAAAAGGGCCCTGTAATGACTTTCTAAGCAAACATATAGAAAAATCCATAAATCCAGAAACGGTTATCATTTGGTACATAATCAAGGGAGCAATTTATTCTCTAACATAGAGTGTGATACTTTCCTGCCAAAATCATGTTGCTTGCTCATTATCACTAAGCTCTGAAAGGAAAGTAACCAACAAAGATTCCTCCAGCTGCTGCTTCCCCCCCAAAAAATCCCTTTAAGAATTGTAACAAAGAAAACCCCAGACACTCCACTATTTTTTTCCAGAATGACAAAGAAATCTAGCTGTGGTTATAAATGGGATCAGATTTGTACAGTTTCAGGTCATGTGAGCTTTATTACTTTCCAGGCTAACTTTTGTTTTTTCCCAGCCAGATGCTGGCAGTTGTCATTTTAGAATTGAGAACAAACTACTTTGAAAACAAATTTGTTTGGAAACCTTTTTAAAACGATACAGAAAAAATCTTTTGTGTTTTTCATTTCAGCTTGGATGTAACTTCTTTTTCTTTTTCTTTCCAGTCTTTGAAAGGAATGAGTCTGAAATGCTAAACAGGTCACAGAGTAATTATGCATCCACCTGAAAATTAAACACACATTCAAAGGCTTAACTAACAGCATATGCTAATTCGTAACAGGTACATGTCACTCGTTTTTTTCTCATGGTTGATTATTAGGGTGTAAGCAAAACTGGATCTCACCAGACCCAGAGAAATGCTGCAATCTTTCTGCATGTTTTAAAGGAGAGAGGAAATGGCAAGGTGATATTGCCTTAATGAAGCTGATCTGATACTGCAGGGCAGCCAGAGTGAGTCTGGTTTGTCTGACATCCTGGTGTCGAGGTTGGGGGATCTCTGAGGTTACTCAGAGTAAAATCATTCCCAAGGCCTGGCCAAGCTCCTGGGCAAGTCAGCAGAGTCACTGTTCATCCGGATCAACCTTAGATCAAACCTGCATGGCTACTTTCAATATTGTAAACCTCTGTCTCAACTGAAAAGACAGACAAAGATTTTGGCAAATCCTTTTATGTTCAGCCCAAGGCCAAATTTATTTTCTAGGTCATGCACATCATCTTGCTCTGGTATTACTGAATATTTTTTGTTTGCTTACTATTTGTTTTCCCTGACCTTTCACAGCACAGGTTTGGCAGCAGCATTTCAGATGCACAAAGGGAATTGAATCTGTTTTCCCTTCACAAAGTAGGAGCGTTTGGGTTAGTAACATCTCTCTTACATATTTCCTTGGTGGTAAAAACCATTTTTCTTTGCCCTGGGGAGCAGAATGCACAGTACTGGCAGAGCTCAAAGGCCAAATGGAAAGGTGCAAAGGACCTCAGCATGGTCTTTACAGAGGTGCATGGTGGTACAACAGAACTGTGAACTAACATAGCTAGTTTGTACAGAACTTGCCTGCCTCCAGCTGAGAACTTGCTGTGACTGAGTCCACGATTTTTTGGAACAGCTGCTGCAGTACTCTAATAAACTGGTGCTGGTTAAAGGAGATCTTTGGCCAATGCTGAGACTGAAGGCAAATAAAAGTTAGCTTAGGTCAACCTTTGCTTCCTTATCCTGAGTTCCTGAAGATCAGCACAGGTAAGGACTAAGTGCTAAGCTATTATTTATTGCCTTTTGGATCTGCTGCTGCAGTGAATTTGAAGAATGGCATTCTTCCCAATTACCTTTGCACACAGTAAAAGCTGCAGCTTCACAGTGCACCAGACACTCGCTGAGACAGGAACCCCACACATCACTCCCCAGGCCATTTTTAAACTTTTTGCTTTTTAAGTCTTTTTTTTTTTTTTTTTTTAATGCTATAATTTCTGGAAGATCTAGGTAGGCTTGGAGGACCATGTGGTCTTTTCTGCCTGTGGTCAGCAGATAGCTAGATTGGAGTAAGGTGGCCTTAAAAAATGGGATCGTTCCTACTGCATGTTCAGTAGCTTGGACATAGTTGCACACAAGAGGTTTTCCATAACAGCACATCTATTGCACTGATGCTACTGCAGAAGTCTTAGGTCCTACTGGTTGTTCATTGTGGTTTCACAGTTCCTGTTGGCCAGAACAAACAGCCTCTACTAGCCCAAATGATTGAAACCCATGAAAGGGAATATACTATGTGCATAGTAAAATTGCAGATCACATTTTTGCTCCATTCACCTCTTTCTTTTTCCTTCTGTCCCCTCAGCTCTGCTCTTGGGAGCACTGGAATAACACTGATGTGGAAACTCTACAGAAGTGATGGATCAATACTGATGTAACTGAAAGCAGAAGGTAGCAAAGAGGCTCAAAGAACCGTACTTGTGCATCACTCCTGACATTTCTGACCAAACTGCTCAGCTGACCACCATTAGATTCGCAGTCTCAGTTTAGTGTTTTGCAGCTCCTACACTCACAACCTCAAATCATGTCAGCACACTTGTGAGCTGGAAGAGCCTGCTGCTCCATCCCATTCATTCATGACAGGCAGTGCAATAGGCTGGCTCAGCCTGAAGTCGTCCGTACCCCAGGACCATGAGCATACTCAGGTTTTTCACATCATGATTGGTATCACCTTAGCTTAGCACCACCCAGGGAAATGTAACCCTTCATTTGAAGGCATATAAGGTTTTCTTGTGTTGGCATCAAACAAAATTCCTTCTGGTATTAGTCAAACAGGGCTTAAAAATCCACTTGGACATTTTGCAGTTGCAAGATCTCCCTGGCAAGTGTGGACACTGGTTTCAGTCATGAATTCCCACAGAAACTAAGCTTTTGTTAAGAAAAGGGAAAAAAACCCAAAAACATTATGGCAGCAAGACCTGCTTTTCCAAGCTCAAACTGAGAGCAAACCGATGCGATATTGGCTTCCTGAATCTGCAGAGAAAGATCTCCAGTGCTAGCTCCTCCATCCCAGCACTGCCAGCCAAACCCACTGAATGGAGATTACCAAGACCTCAACCTATCCTCCAGCGGGGCCCCATGCTGTGCAGAGAAACCCAACCACCCCCCTAATTTCATGCGGAAGCTTGCAAAAGCTAGAATTAGGGGCAGGAATGGGCACTGGAATGATTCATAAGAGATAAAGATCCTGAAGGAAGGAGGCTGAAGGAAAAGATGAGTAACTGAAATAACTTGCTTGCTTCCTCTTCCAGAAAAGCAAGGAGGAGGGTGAGGGATGCTGAAATGAGCACACACTTCTTCCCTCCCCCAGCCCCACCATGGCTATCAGGAAGTTGACAGGAAAAGAAAGACTTACTCTGGTTCAACAGATAGAAATGGGAGCTTCACACTGAACACTTACTAGTTATAAAATGAACTGCATCTCCAGGCAGGCTACTGCTGTGACTTCCTTGCAGAAATCCTCCAAATTCTAAATGCTGGTAGAAGCAAGGGACAGAACTTCTTGAGAAGACAGCAATAGCAGCTTGTGACAGAGCATGTGTACCCACATCAGCTTTGTTGGTGTAAGTACACTTCTGGAGAACATTTTGCTGATCTAAAATTGTATCAATTCCTTTATATTTTCTCCAGAGAAAGGGTGAGCATCAGCCTGGTGATTATTTTTAATTCTATTATGCTATTGGTTCTTTGATAAGAGTAAATATTACACATTAACAACTAAATGTTTGCTGGGATGCCTTATTACTTTTTTTTTGAGTCATAATCTGAATACGACATTTTACTAATCCAGGATAGCCTTCCCTTGCTATCTTATTCACCTGGTTAAGTCAACAGGAATGCACAGCCCTGCTAATACCTCAGTGGTCAGAGGACTCACACAATCACTAAAACTGAGACTTTCCTCAATATAAAGAATGTAATTTTTTTTTTCTTCTTTGGCACTCCATTTGATTTGGCTTAAATCACATAATGCAGAGTTTGTCCCATCTGTCCTCTTTAATTATAATAATTGCAGAATCTAAATTTGCTTCCAAATATCATTAATTAATATTACACTAAAGGCTGGGTGGGTAAGGGGAGGAACTCCTCTGTTTCTGATTCCCAAAAATCCCTGACCAAAACAAGGCCTGGAAAATTTTACATTATTTTTCAGTATCAGTGCTGAAGATTTAGTAACCACAGATTGTGCTTTGTGGTCTTTAATATTTGCATATCACAAGCAAACGCTGTTTGCAGGCAAACAATTTGTTAAAACCTCTTAACATCAATTTTTCTCTGTGGCAACATAGAGAAGGTGTAATCCATGCAGGAAAATATACATCACAGGATATACAAGCTCAGTACGTAATAAGAATATTTTGACCAAAGCATTGCCAATATCTGAATTAAGCTGCAGGTGATATCATTTTATATATATTTGGTTGACTCAGATCACGCTATTAAGTTGCAGGTAGCTGGGGAAAGCCATCTAGTGGACAAAAACGTAATCAGCGAGCAGAAAATATTTTCAGGCACGAAGCCTTTGCTGGAGAACTCTTCTTTAAAATTTCATTATTCGTCTGTGATACTGCTTATCTAGGAATACTCTAGAAGTCTCTGGGAAATCTGAGTTTACTGGAGGGCAATAGCATACATCTCTAAGCGCAGGTTTTTGGCAGATTCTTTGATTAATGACTGTCATAAAATGTAAGAGCTGCTTCATCCCTATCCCTCACACAAAATTTATCAGTGTATTTCTTCCAACACTGCAAGAGTCATCAGTCGACTGAATATCTTATCACCAGATTCAGCACTATGTGCCAAGCAGACTGGCATTGCCACTGGGTTTAAATAGCTGAGCTAATATTTAAACTTTTGTCCCCTCTGATCCCTGAAAAGTGATGAGAAGAGACTTTGTGACTTTGTCAACAGACGAGCCAAATGGCACCCAGAACAGCCTTTTACTAAAATTATCTTTGAGGTTCTTTGGGGTGCAGGACCAGGGAGGTCTGGGGAGAAGCGAGGTAGATCAGCTGAACTCCCTCCCGCCCCCAAACACACGTGTAAGACTCATTCAGCATCTAACATAAAACATTCAGCATCTAACGTAAAAACATTCTCCTCCTGATGGCATTTACAACACTCGCTGGCCTTTGCTGAAATGCTGACTACTAGGGTTGCTGTAGCCTGTGTCATGAGTTAAGTAACTGAATATATCGCAGGCAGACAGGCTGAGTTCTGCACAGCTCTCTTCTTCTTTCACTTATGCCAGGCAGCAGAGTGGAATAAATACAACATTCTTCTTTAACACAGTAGTTTCAGAGGCCCAGCCCCAAATTCATCCTCTTCTACCACAAAGTTCAGAGCATTTAGCTAGGCACTTTCGGATAATCTTGAAGAGCAGATAATAATCAGTCATGCCTAGACAGGACAAAGTATTGAAGCCAAAGTATAATTTCTGTGGGATTACAACAACACAAACCACCATCATCAGAGTCTGTACTGTGATGGTGCAAGCAAACATCTGTAACTCCTGCTGCTCCAGGCAAAAGAGTGAAGTGGGATTAATGATCTTCCACTTAGACACAGCTCTGAAGATGAAACAACAGGTTTGGTGCCCTTCCCTGTACCTCTTTTGTTTGAGATAATAGGTAACCCCAGGTATTTTGTTATCCCATTAAAGAAAACCCAAAAACCTCCCAATTAATCTTTTGAAATGGTTGCTTTCAGGGGCATCCCATGCAATGATTTCCACCTTTGCAGTGGTATGCATTTTCCTGGAAGTCTCAATGGCCTCCCTTTCCCATTAACCCTGCCTATGTATGTTTAGACATATCACATAAGCAGCAAACACCTCCTTGCATTGCTCCTCTCTTTGCCCCAGCATGATGACTGTTTAATGCATCACCATTGACAGAGCCACCATTCACTATGCTCAGATGACCCCTGCATTACTGGGCTATTAAACAAGGGAATAGAAGCTCCTGAGCTACCTTGCATAAACCTTCTCTGCTGCCTCTTATTCACCCCCTTTCTAATGAGTCACAGTCTTTTTTCTCGCTTTTTAAACTAACCAAATAAGGATTTCAGGGTTTGGCCCATTCATTGCATTCTGCATTTTAATACAGACAAGAATGGAAAACAAAATACTGCCAGAAGTTTAGCAGCAAGGGCAACCTTTTTGCTATTTTCACGTCTACAGTTCCTGATTCAACAATGCCGACTTGCTGTTCCGCGTGGCCACAAGGCAAGGAATTCATAAACAATAATAACTGTCCAACAAGCCTTCAGCCTAGCCATGCATAAATGCAGGACTGGCACAGAGCAGAACAAAATGCTGCTTTGCTCCTTTACGAAGCTTGCAGTATAAACTTTGCACTGTCAGTTTAAAACTTTGGCATCTCTATCTGAAAATGGGGAGGAACCCATTTTCGGATACTTGTGAATTATAAACTTCAGCTGTTGCCAAGCTTAGAGATAGATTTGCTCTTTTTATTTTTAAAAATGTTTCCTGAATATGTGAAGAAACCCACAAAACCATTTTAGAGTCATGTAGCTACAAAAAATGAACATGCTTCTGCTTTTTTTAAGAAGCATTCTCAATCATTGTAATTATTCCTTGAGAATGCTTTTTTAAAAACAGAACCATGGCTATTTTTCACAGCTACAAACCCCTAAAACAGCTCTAGAGGTTTCTGTGAAATTTAACAAAAAAATTGCCTTTCAGCTAAAAAGAGTAAAAATAGATCAAAAACCAATTAGCTGGTCCACATCACAGAAGGCAGGTGTGCTTTGGATGTTGTATTTATACAGAATCGGGATAAGCATTTTTCACTTTTACACAGACTATAAATATCACAAACCTCTATTCTTGCCACATCCATTTAAAACACTGGCCACTCAAAGAACAACCTTAAGGTGCAGCCTGAAACATTTAATCTTGCCTCCTACCAGGTTATAAAACTGAATTAACATTAAAAGCAGCAGACTGATGGGTAAATTATGGTAATAACAAGCCTTGAAAAGTAAAACCAAGTAAACTCCTTTGGAAAGTGCAGCCAGAAAGAAGGCTGGGAACACTGAAACCAATTACAACTGCTTTAGCATTACACCTGTTTAAATGAATGCCAAATCTAGCACAGAATTATTTACATTATGTTATTGACAAAGGGACATACGAATGGGAAAATAGAAATGGTTTATGTAAAACAGGCTGTACAGATACTAGGTGAAAACTTCAGGTATTGGTGGTGGAAAGCAAAGACTGTGGTTAGTCCTACTGATCTGGCTGCATCTCAGTTGGGCATAGAGGTTCCTGCTCCCTGGGATCCCTCTCACTATTGGTCACTGTTCCCAGGCTGCCTGACTTATGCCAGAGTAAATACTCATGTAATTGCCCCTTATGCAATTCAGTCAGAATGATCTTCCCTCTTTTCGATTCTTGTAACAGAGGTTATTTTTAAAACTATATTGCTCAAGCAGAAACAGATTTGGGGACCAATCATAAAAGAAATTGTGCCAGGAGATCCAAAGAGGGGTAACCCTTTCCAGGCACGTGGCAGGTGACAAGCAGATGGGAAGAGGCTGAGAGCATCAACTTCTTCCCCTGGCCATAGTCTTACTTAAAAAGGATAGTCAGGATAGTCTTCTTGAAGCTTACAACTCCATCCTTCCTGCCTTCTAATTTTTGAGCCATTAAGTACCTATCTACAAAACTGTTCCCAACTGTTTAAGACTTAAAGTATGTGACAAGCAAGGAAAGAATATGTTTCTAAGCAGACTAAAGCAAGGCTGGTAGCTGGAAGTGACTGAAGGAGCCTACCAAAGCCACCTGACAGCACAGATACCTGCAGAGCCCAGGTCCTAGCTCCCTCTCCGTGCCATTTCTTCTTGAATATCCTGCGTTCCTCTCATGTTTAAGATCTTGTCTGCTTCCTGATGCTTTAGGCAGGTGGCCATTGATGGAAACAGAAAGATCATCTGCAGAAGTAGATTTTCAAAACCAAGTCCTCCTCCTCACTAATCTCATCCTCTCATTGAAAAATGCCAGGCTATTTCAGGCAGATGGCTTTGGTCAGGCTTCCCCAACACTGACTTTAAGCTAAAATCTCTTTTCTCTCCATTTGGCCCTTTATGATGCATCTACTTTAACTACTTCAGAAATGGTTTCTTGGTGGAAAAATCAAGCTGTCTCCTTTACTTCCAGCAAATATATTTGATGGTTTTGACCTTGTGATAACTATTGTCTATTCTTGTGACAGCCAAGATATGCATAATTCCCTGTGATCATTTATTTAACTCAGAAATATGACAGAAAAAGACATCTCTCTATTTTATACACGCGCGCGCGCACACACACACACCCTTTACAAAAGGATTTATTTTGTACAAAGATAGCACATAAAGAGCAGTGAGTTTTCACAATTCAAGATTTACCAGAGCAGTAAAATGAAGTGGGTCTTCTCCATTCCCATACCTAACACAAGCACCCCGTAGATAAGAAAACAGAGGCTTTACAGCAAACTGGACAGATTGCTATACCCCAGCAAACCTCTGGGGAAACTAGGAAGGGAAACAAACATTGTATAACAAGCAGAACAGCACAGAAAAAAAAAAAGGCAGAATTTGATGTTATTTTCAATGTACATCTCAGGGGACTTTGCCAGATCCTCACTGTTTCCTAAAGAAAAGCTCATTCCAAAAGTGGCTGAACACCACAAAGTGACCATGGGCTCCAACAGAAGTCTGTGAATCTGTTCTCAAGAAGCTCCCAACTGTGCTTCAGCACAAGATGACTGCCATTTAAGGTTCTCCAGGCATGAAAGAGCTTACCCATAAGATTTTCCTCTTGCAACCAAGAACACCAGGACCCAGAAAGAGTTCCAGCTGATTTTCCAAGCAGCAAGTGACTGTCTTTCTCAAATACAGCTGCTTTCTTCATTAGAAGACTAAAAATACTTTTGCTCCTAGCAGGCTGACTTCCTTTTAAGCATTCTGCCACATCCATGTGTGTATTTCATTCAGGGTTTCTGACTGTCTACACCACTGTGATTCTATTTCAGCCTTTAAGTACATTCAAGAAATTTTTCATTTCCCTCTCCCATATTCACTCCAGATGTCCTGAACTGTCCAACACTGTTTCATGTTAGGAGAATTTGTAGGGATATTCTGGCATTCACGCTACTCCCATCTGCTTCAGTGTTTTCAGGAAAGATCAACTTTTTTCCCCAACTGTTAGAAAATATGGGCAACAAGTTTATGGTTTTAAAACATCCATCATTAACGGTAGATGTTTGGCTTGTGCCTTGTGCAATAAGAATAATAAAATACTGCCATATCAGGCTTTCATGTTTTCCTCTTGAAACGATGCTGGAGTGAGAAACCTGAGGAATTTAAAGATATCCTGTGTCTCAGAGAGCAAGCTGCAACGGCAGTAAACACTTCTTCATAACGCTGACAGCATGCAAGAACCTTGTTTTGAAAAGATGTACTGAATGTGAGGTGGGGACTGTGGGAGTACACACTGCAGCGGTCCTTTCAGTCCCAGTAAGTCTGTTTTCCAGATCAGGGGAAACTGGGCACTGCCACTCTCTTCTAGCTCAAGTGGTGGCTGTGAAAATTAAAGTGCAGGTGGGGACACAGGAAGAGACAGGAGAGAGTAATGCCCCTTGACTCCCTGCAATGTGAAGTTAGCACATGCTTGGGTCTATATAGCTCCGGAGTGTTTTAGGCGACCCAGTTTAGATCTAAAATAAAAGTCTGTGGCATATTCAGTCCTGAGTGAAAATGCCCACTCTTGGAAATACGATGTATTAAAAATTTTACTGACACAATCACCAGAGATAGGCAGTATCAGAGAAACACGTTTTCTTCTACCCCAAGAAAGCTTCAAATTAGAGACATCATACCCAGCCTCTGCTGACAATTGTCACTGATGTCAATGCAAAAGTTCTTCAGGCTTTAGTAACCATTCCTGCCTCCTCAGAAGTTCATGGATCTTCCGTAGATATAAAAAGATGCAGCCCTTCAGACAACAGATAAAAAGTCACATCACTGAGAAGGTTCGCAAAAAGGCCATTAGGGATCAGCTCCACAGCATACGAGGAACCAAAGTCCAGCAGAGCTGAATTTTCCTGCTTCAGCAAAGGCAAGGCAATGTCAACCTATCCCAGTGCTCTTTCTCTTGACCCCTTCAGCATGATTCCCTACATCATCTGATAGACAGGAACACTAGTTGAAACAAATAGCCTAGCTCCTAAAATTCTAATCTGAGGTATACTTACTTCTCCAAAGTTTTTTTCATAAATAAGTTGTGCTCCAGTGATTCTGTCCAGGAAAAAACTAGGAAGCAGTAAGGAACCTAGTGCTCAGGATGTTTCTAGCCAAAACCTGTTTGCTCAAGCGTTATGGAACTTCAACAGGATTTCTTCCCATCCTCAATCTTCTAGCAAGCTTGTTATCTAACAAAACTAAACAAGTACAACATTTCTAATACAGATAAGATAGTTGCAAAAAAGACAACTCCAGATATTTTTAAAAAAGAAAAAAATCTTGAGTTTCTTGTGAATTGCTAAATGAGCCTGAGGATGCAAAGGTATTCACAAAATCCTGTTTATCTCTGGAAGAGTTGGCGTTGGTTGTAACCTCACAGTCTCAAGACAAAAGTTGTTCTGGGGATGGTATTGCTTTGTTCTTTTTGAAGAAGAAAGAGACAGGGGAAATATACTGCTACTCAGGTAGCGTTACTTAAAACAAAATACAATAAATGGCGTCTATTTCCTCCCTCAAATGCATACAAGGATAGGTCCCTACAGGGTAAATAGCCTAGGCCATTTTCCACAATGCTAAAAAAATGTAGGTTTCAGCTCTTCCTTCTTTGTAAATAGGAAATAATAAGTGATGAGAAGGTTAACGGAAGTAGAAAGCGAATTAATCTGGCCATGTTTTGCTCTGAACTATGCTGCTGTTCTCCTATGGTAACCCCAACCAAGGACAAAATTTGGCTTGCTGTATCTTTTCCTTTTAAATGTCTCATTCTGACCATATAGCTATCCTATTTTCTGGTTAAACATTACATGGAGTGTGTTAATTTCTGCTTCAGTTAATTTAGCTATACTAAATGCAAATGCTTCCTGTACTTATGAATACAATCTGTTCATAGTGAATAGTTTTGAAGATTTGGATGCATTAAAACAGCAACAGTATCCATGTGGGACCAATCTTCCCTGAACAGCTCTTATGCTTTAATTCATAAATTCTTTCCATAGGAAATATGTGTGGAAAATCTCCAGCACATCCAGAAATGCACAACTCAGTTGCCTGAGTTATTAGGAGTTCTATATACTTACTGCCTACCACTTTATTTTGTACTTTTATATAAGCATTGGCTCTTGGATCCATATAAGACCCCTTTATGCTATTATTATTATTATTATTATTATTACTACTATTATTATTATTATTATTACATAATACATGTATTTAATCACTGCCATAAAATCCATCATTATAACTAATACATGAATCTATTAAAAAACAACTTCCAACTCTGAATTACCTCATTTCTGCATCTAATGAGTGTACTAAGGCACTACTTTACCTGCTGTTACCGTTCTGCATGCTTGACTTAATCTGTGGAATGAAGTCCCCATTGCTTGATTAAGAAACAAGAATACCATTTTCCAAGTTAGACTTCAAGATTTCAGAAAAGCTTGAAAAAAACACTCAGGCTTGTGAGATGTGAAGGTGACAGTGGTGGGAGCATAATGGTAAACCTGCAAGTGAACTTTCGAGACCCTTGACATTCACAATCCAGAAAAAAAATGCAGCAGAAGAGCAAAGTGGGTGAGTATGGTGTCTGGGGTGCGAGAATGTGCCCAATTTGTCACAGATATCGTCACAGGACATTTTACCAGTCCAACACTACCTTTTGGAGGTGCAAGCCCTGTGCTCAACTGCCTAGGGCAGAGAACTTAAGATTACCTAGATGGTTTTCTGCTTATCTCTGGTAATTTCACAGAATCACAGAATCACCGAGTTGGAAGAGACCCACTGGATCATCGAGTCCAACCACTCCCACAAAACACTAAACCATGTCCCTCAGGACTTCGTCCACCCGTAACTTAAACACCTCCAGGGAAGGTGAATCAACCACCCCCCTGGGCAGCATATTCCAGTGCCTAATGACCCTTTCCGTAAAAAACTTCCTCCTAATCTCTAACCTAAACCTCCCCTGGCGGAGCTTGAGGCCATTCCCTCTTGTCCTATCCCCTGACACCTGGGAGAAGAGGCCAGCTCCCTCCTCTCCACAGCCTCCCTTCAGGTATTTGTAGAGAGCAATGAGGTCTCCCCTCAGCCTCCTCTTCTCCAGGCTAAATTGTCATGGACTGCTACCAGAGAAATTCAGCTCTCCACACTAGATTTTGCAGAGACTCCTCAGGTAGCCCCCAGCCAGCCAGCCATTGGTGCAGCAGTGCCAGATGTTGCTTTGACATGTGGAGAAGTTCTTCTGCAGGTAAGTTCAGTTCTACCATACTTGCTTGTGATGTGGTCCCACCAAAGGAGCCCAAGTGTTTCTTGACTTAAAACTAACATAAACTTTGTAAGATCTTTAGGTGCTTCACAGCAAATCGCAGCTAGTCAAGAAGAAATAAGAAGAAACTAGTATTTCTGGTCCATAGTTGTCCAGTGGTAAAAATTTTAAGTCACAATGGCACTTTATTAAAAACTCTTTTCAGTTCAAAGATCAAAAGCTTAAAACATTTTTTCACAAAGATTTTATACACTGATGTTTGCATTTGACAGACCCCAGTTTATTAAGTATTTCTTCTCTGTTTTTATTTTCTGCCTTTTTCAAATGGTATCTCTTTCTCTGGATTCCACTGCTCAATAGCTGGACAGGTTCAGGGATACAAGTTAATGCCCAGTGGATGCTAAAGCCCTAATCTCTGAGCAGCATTTCTCTCATGCTTTGTACAATTCTTGACTGGCCATTCCTCTCCAGGTTAGACAAATAATTGCAAATACCATCAGGTTTCTCACCTCCCAGTCCAAGACAAGAGAGTAGCTCATTCTTCTTAGCAGGAATGCAGCAGCAGCAGAAAACTTTGGGTACATGTTTTGTGGGTTTCCTTTAAAAGCCAAATTAGTCATATGCAGAGTATGTCTAGAATGGAAAAAAGCCAAAGATAGAAGTCCTTTTACAGATCTAGCTCTACCAGTTGAAGAAGATGATCTTTACAGCTGCCTCTTGCCCTTGCCAGCAGTTGCAGCAAGCTGACCTGCTACTGAGTGACTGCTTCAGGCAAAATGAGTGAGGATGACTTAAGATGCTTAAATATTTAGTCTTTGTTTACTCACTTTATCCTGACTTGAACACATCTATGGGACTTCAGCAGGTTTATGAGAGGGACAGTAATTTCTAGTGAGGGTACCAAGTCTCCAGGTAGAAGAGGGATATTGGTAACAGGGCAGTATGCAAGACAGAACATGCTTCTGCAGTGCTGGACTAACATAAATATTCTATCACCAGTTCCTTCCTTTCCCTTATCAGATTGCCCTAGCAGTATGAGCAACTTTATACAGTATCATCACATTTTCAGGCTCTGGTCATTGCAGAGTTTAATCACTCCAGTATCTGCTGGAGAGACAACACTGCAAGACAGTAAGCAGTTTAGGAGATTTCTGGAGAGCAGGAATGACAACTTCCTCCTCTGAGTGAAAGAAGAGCCAATGAGAAGATACAGTCTGCTACACCTCATACTCATGAAGAGGGAGGGACTCACTGGGGATGTGAAAATCAAAGTCTGCCTTGGCTGAAAAGACCATAAGGTGGTGGAGTTCAGGATCCTGAGGGCAGGGAGGAGGTGAAAAGCAAGCTCACAACACTGAACTTCAGGAGAAAACATCTGCTCAGAAAAGTCCTATGGCATAAGGCCTTTGAGGGAAGGAAGGACCAAGAAAGTTGGATAATATTTAAGGATCATCCCCTCCAAGCTCAAGAGTGGTCCATGCCAATGATTTCCGAAGATGTTAGGGAGGCCTAACAGATAGCTCCTAGCCAAGCTCAAACAAACAAAAAAAAAGAAACCATGGAGAGGATGTAGGCAAAGATAAGTGTTATGGTATAGATGTTGGACAAACATTCTGGAGTGGTTCAGAGGAGGCCAAATCAGTTTGGTTTGGCCCAACTCACTGCCCCATGTTGGATGCCAAAAAACTGTTACAGTTTAGCTCCAGCCTAGCCAATTTTGGCAGCTAAAACTGAGTAGTTGGGCTCCCAGTTCTTTTCCTCCTCCACATGCAGGGAAAGTGAAAAAAGGAATGAGAGAGAAAGACTTGCACATTGGAAACTAGAACAACTTTAATGACATAACAGTTATAAAGAAAATACCAATAATAAGAAAATAATAAAATATATACAAATACATAGAATTGCACCCTCATCCCACCCTTTGATGATGATACGTCACCACAGATGCAGACATGGTGAGTGGTAGAAGAGAATGCTGGACTCGGGAACTGGATGCATGAATGTACAAATCCAGTAACAGGGGCAAACAGACAGGTGAGGTCTTCACTGGATATCAGCCATTGAAGAAGAAAGAGAGACCCTTGTGATCTCTCAGGTTGATACCAAATGAGATGTATAATGGGATGAAATACTCTGCTGGTCAGTTTGGGGCCCTGTCTGCCCCTTCCTGCAGGTGTAACCTCTTTCACCTCTTTGACTTATCATATCCACCAGCTCGAGGATGGCCTTGTTTAACTACAGGAATAAGTATAAGCACTGGCCTTTCTGCATAACAGTGCCCCATGTTATCACTTCTAGAGAGAAATGCTGTCTGAAAAACATGCAGTTAACTTTCAGACAATTAAGTTACTTAGACAAGACTTAGCTGAAGTCAGAAAACGGGTTTGCTTTTAACTCAAACCAGAATAGTTGAGTGGTTTGGGAGGAACACAGAAATATTTTCTGAGCATCCAGGGACAAAGGTAGGAAAGCCAAAGCCCAAATGTAACAGTCTGGTGAGGGATGTCAAAGACAACAAGAAGNACCCTCATCCCACCCTTTGATGATGATACGTCACCACAGATGCAGACATGGTGAGTGTTAGAAGAGAATGCTGGACTTGGGAACTGGATGCATGAATGTACAAACCCAGTAACAGGGGCAAACAGACAGGTGAGGTCTTCACTGGATATCAGCCATTGAAGAAGAGAGACCCTTGTGATCTCTCAGGTTGATACCAAATGAGATGTATAATGGGATGAAATACTCTGTTGGTCAGTTTGGGGTCCTGTCTGCCCCTTCCTGCAGGTGTAACCTCTTTCACCTCTTTGACTTATCATATCCACCAGCTCGAGGATGGCCTTGTTTAACTACAGGAATAAGTATAAGCACTGGCCTTTCTGCATAACAGTGCCCCATGTTATCACTTCTAGAGAGAAATGCTGTCTGAAAAACATGCAGTTAACTTTCAGACAATTAAGTTACTTAGACAAGACTTAGCTGAAGTCAGAAAACGGGTTTGCTTTTAACTCAAACCAGAATAGTTGAGTGGTTTGGGAGGAACACAGAAATATTTTCTGAGCATCCAGGGACAAAGGTAGGAAAGCCAAAGCCCAAATGTAACAGTCTGGTGAGGGATGTCAAAGACAACAAGAAGGGCTTCTATAAGTACATAGCTGACAAAAGGAAGGCTAGGGAAAATCTGGGTATATTGTTCAACAAGCCTGGGGACCTGGTGGCACAGGACTTGGAAAACGCTGAAGTGTTGAATTTCTTCTTCGACTCATAGCAAGACTAAGCTTCAGGAATCCCAGGTTCTAGAGATCACAGGAAAAGGCTGGAATAAGGATGATATACTGTTGATGGAAGAGGATCAGGTCAGAGAATTCTTAAGCAAACTGGACACAAACAGGTCCACAGGCTGTGAGAGGATGCACATGAGGGCTGAGAGAGCTGGCAGATGTCATTGCAAGGCCATTTTCAATAATCATCTTTGATCAATCACAGTGATTGGGAGAAGTGCACAAAGTCCAGGGCAAAGCAAATATCACTTTTGTCTTCAATAATGTTGAGAAGGAGGACCCTGGGAACTACTTGAGCCTGGGAAGGTGATGGAGCAGCTAATTCTGAAAATCATTTTCAGGCACATTAAAGACAAGAAAATCATCAGGAGTAGTCATCATGGCTTGACCAAGGGAAATATGTAGAAGGCTAAACTTTAATTTTGTCCAGTGTATTATACAATTTGAGTAAAAAAAAAAATCAAAATCCCTCTGTAAGAAATGATATTTGTGCTTAGTTCACAGAACATTTTTCTCAAACTCTCAGTAGACCCCAAGTAGTTTCGCACCCTAGTAGTAGCTTTGATTTCAGGGGTGAAGGAAACTGCTAAGAAAGGTCAAAGTTTACCTTCCATTAAGCTTGCCAGTTTGTAAACATGATTATGCCCAGATAATTGCTGATCAGTCCAAACATAAAGCAAGTATGACAAGTGTTCTCATTTAAACTGTAGTCATTACCTCATGCTTCATCCCCTCTGTTGATAGCAACCTTGTCACACAGCCAACAGACAACAACCAGCATAAACAAAATCGATCATTCTTGTTCTGATAGTACAGAAATGTACATAATAAACTGCATCAATTCCCACAGAGAGACACTTTAAAACAGTTAAGTTTGCAGCTATGAAAAAGAGACATAAAACAAAACCAGGCTAACAGCATCTAAAGCTATTCTGTTGAGATGTCTGCAGCTGTAAATGGGTTAGTTTGGCTTTTTGAGTTACAGTTCACAGACACATCTACACAAAATTATAGTTATGAGTTACTGTTGTGTATGTTTAATGGATTTTCCTGCTCTCTGGTAATGCAAGTTCCTAGCCTACTGTTTTGTTTCTTGCCAGATCTAATCAGCTAATACCATGTTTTGCAATATTACTTGTTAGCTACTAAATTTTGGATTCTCAGACCATGTAATGAAGGAGTGAGTGCTACACATTTGATTTGATTATGTGAAAACTGTCTCTATTTTCATCTTTTTGTGTTACAATATATTTGCCTTGTGAAAGTTAAGAGGCTTACACTTCTACTGCATCTCAGGTAAATATTTTAACATCCCTGTTTAGATGTAATTTAAAAGTAAATCTGACTGTGTTGTCTTAACTTTACATAGTACTGCTTTCCTGGTAACACTTACATAGCTTCTATCAGCCCATACCTATTCCAGGGCCCTGTCTTACAACCGTCTTTCATGCAAATAACCATTATCAAATGCTAATACATGTGAACTCTTCCTCACCCAGTGACTACCTTAAGTGATAATGACATCATGAAAAAATCTGAAACAATGCCTTTGAGTAGTGTCTGCTTTTACTATTATTTAATTCTCTGTCTCTCATGGAATATAGTGCTACTGCCTAACAGGATCTATAAAGAATTTGGTGGAAAGCCCCATTAATTTTCATCAAATTGGACTTCCAGTGATACCAGGAATCAGACCTAGTAAGGTATCTGCTCAGTCACCTCCAAGAGGCAGCTATTGAAACACCATCACTAATGTGAACTAAGATTTAGGAGTGTAAAACAATGAACTTGACATCAGACATAGAAATCGCCAGGGTAAGTTCCCTGTACAGAGTTCACAAGATCACACTTAATTTTAGAAGGATAATCTATATGGCACTATAAATTTAAATAGATAATACCTCTGTCAGCAAAACAGCACTTACACCATCCCTGTATAAGAACGGCCGTACCAGAGAAAATTGAGAGTCTCATTTGGACTTTATGGGAGGTATAAAATCTCTAAGGTCAATAAACAGAGGTTTTGTGAGGCGCAAGTGACTGCTGGCAAAATTAATGTGGAGGTAAAGGATGGAATACCCAACAGGAATCGAGCAGATTTTAGCACAGGCTGCAGATGAGCAGCACAGTGATAGTGTGATGTAGTTGTACTGGTCATAACCAAAGACAGGCAAATACTAGCGCTGTGAAAATTTTATCCATCTTACTAACTTGGTTCCTCTTTGTACAGCTTGTCTCTCAAAAGCATGTACTAAAGTACCGCAAAACGCAACACATGACACCAATCAGCTTCAAACATCTGTTGTGTAGCACATAGAAAAGCACACTACTGGAAAGCTGCCTTGTAAACAAGCAGGAAAGCTTTATTGATTCTCTTCTGGGAATAAAATTCAACTAAAACTCATAATTTTTAAAAATTATCAGAAGTATATATGGAAAGTAGGAAACTGTAGCAGCTTCCCTCCCCTCCCCCCATGCCTTCTTAACACGGGAGTATTTACATTCAACAGCGAGCAGCTGCCTCTTCCATTGCCCCATCACTCACCCTACACAGCCTGATGAGGGTATTTCAGAGACTGCTTTGCAAGCACGGAGCCTGCCAGTGCTTCCCAACTCTCGGGTCCAGCTGTCTGCACTAGCAGCAGCTGTCAATGCGTTAAGAAGCGTGGTTGTGCACCACCTCCTCTTGCCCAGTTTCACTCCCCAATTCCCAGGGGAAGGAAATTCAGGCAAGGGGTGCTGAGAGCCCAGCTGAGCTGTGGCTGGCAGCGAGCTGCCATTCTACTACGTGCTCCACCAGTCAGAGAGTCAAGTTACAGCATGATTCAGATGTGTGGGGCAAAGCAAAGACGTGGTGTGTCGTAAGCTGGCTAAGACTGGAAAGGTGATAAGCCCTGTCACTGCTACAAATTGAAACTATGATGTAAGCAGAGGAGGGGACAACTGCATTAGTAATAAATGATAGGGTAGCATCTGCAGAGTAGACAAACCCTACTAATCAAAGTCATGCTCTCTCCACTGACCTTAATGGTCGAGGTAAGCCAGCCCAGAGGGTATATAATCCCTTATAGCATTGCTCACAGCTTCCCTATCCAGATTTCTAAAACAGATGCCTAGTCCGGGCAGCCACTGTTTTCCAAGGGCACTTGATAAGAACATCTGGAAATCCCTTGATCACCTCAGCCATTCAGGTGTCAGTGCGGCTGCGTGGCAGGGGCAACCTCACCACTCCCTTCAGCCAGTGCCATCACACCAGACCAGCCATGCAGCTCACCAGTTGCAATCCTCTGAACTCAAAGTGGTTTCTCTGATGTTGGAACTAAACTTTTATACCTGTATCATGTGTAAAGCAACAATTTATTTTGTGGTAAGTATTTGATATTTATATAACTGGAGATGAGAGAGAGAAAAAAATCTGTCAGAAATAGCTTTACAGATGAGTATTCTCATTGTCTAACAAGCTTTTCATTGTTTTTAATTTTCAGTTCTTTCCATGGTTCAGGGCACTTTGAAAAAGAAATCTATTCAGTAGTTTCCCACTCATAATTCAAGAAAGAGCGTCATGCATTATAATAGAGATAATTAGCTTTGACTGAAAATAATAAGCTTGGCACCAAATATCCCCCACTACTGCACAGAATAGCCATTTACTGCCTTATATACTCTCCATCAAGCCTAATTACTGCAAAAGTAATTACTAACCTGTTGAAAGAACAAAAGAAAATGCAACTAGCTCTGCACTGAAATAAGAACATTGCTGCTTCTAATAAGATGCTCTTGGTTGCTCCCTTTTAGAGTACGTTTACTTGCCATTTAGAACCTGTCTCAACACATACATTTGTAACTTCCAAAAAAAAGAAAATAATCCACGAATAGTCTGATTACAATGGTTGGGTCCTACCTGCCTATTTGGGACAAACATCTGTTTGGTTAGACTGAAGGAATGGCACTGATTTACTGATGTTCTTGATTTCTGGGACATTAGGAGAGCAGCACCTGTCCCAGGCTGTGCATGGTGACTCTGCAGGCATCCATATAATGGGCAGCTTTGCCTGCCTATTCTTCTGACCTGCCAAACCTCTCCCTGGCTGTTATTCTGACTCTTCTCAACAGATATGCTGCCAATCATGCCAAAGGAAAATTAAACAAGAGCAGCCCTCTATTTTCAAAGAATAACACATGGTCAAAGGGTTTGAAGTTATGATTTTTATCTGCAGTAGTGTACTGTGTTCATAATAGCATTTCTCCCTAGTTCCATCCCTTCCCACTGTTGCTACCATTTAAATTCACACTTGGAGCTTGACCTCTGATAGCTAAGTAAGCCCTACAAAAAAGGAGCACGCTGCTCAAGGTATCCTCCATGCCATAAAAGAAACTGTATTCAGGAGAGCTTGTACAGCTACCCGAGAAAGCAGTGTCATTAGTTTCCTTCTACCCAGTTCCATCCAGGTCCCTGAACAGGACCCTCTTCCTTTGCCAATAGGAGTTGAAGGAACCTGGTGTCTTCCAGACACCATCAGTACTTTACAAAATCCTGATGGCCAAAGTTGTTATGCTCATTGAATCCAGAAACTGGAACAATGCCACACAGCATATGCAAGCAGTCACAGCTAATCAACCCAGCTGAAAGTTTGGATATTGAATATTCTCTGGGAAACTATTTGCAATCAATCCACAGTGTGTAAACAACTCAACCCTCCCATCTCCAACCCCCCAACAAGCTATGAAGTAAATTCATTGCAAAAATACAAGCTAGAAAAACTCAGAAGCACTAAATCTGAAACAGTTAACAACCATGAGTGATGCTCAAATAATGAGACTGGTTTAAGTCAGGAGAGGTTTGGGGCTTTTTTGAGATCTTAACTTCTGGTGCCCTAGATTTTGAAGACTTAGGATTGTTACATTTCCAGGCTTTTTCACCAGAAACATGAGGTCTAGAAATTGCCTCTCCCCCCACCTCACTTTTTAAATCATAGCTTTTCTCCCCCAGCCATGCAGTTCCATATAGTACAAGCTTTAAGGAAAATGCAACAGACTCAAAAAATCATTTCCAATCATTGTGCTTTCTTCCTCCAGTGGACATACATTGCTAGAAGGCATTCATGTAACTAGGAAGGGGTCTTCCAACCTTACGAGAATACCAACAAATGCAGAAGCTATTATACTCCTGATTATCCCATGCACAGAGAGAGGGGTATGATGTAGTTTAAAAATAAAGGGGAAATTTCATAGCCTAATAGCTATGTCATTGGTGGGCTTGACAAAGCAGAATGGGATAAAAGCACTTAAAGTTTTCTATGGCCTTTGCTTAGCTACAAACACTATATCAGCGCATTTTTAATAAAAGTAAACATATTTTTCCTCCTCAAAAATCCATTACCTAAACATAATATGATAGTGTGTTTTAGTATTTCATCAGTGAATTTAAGAGATGCTTATAGCAGAACTGGAGTCTAGCGGCTATTTGAGTTGTAAATGGAATTTTAGAACATCATAAAACAACATAATATTTTTGTGATGAAACAGCTGAGAGGTTCATCTAATCACTATGTAACAATGTAAAGGTCCCCAAAAAGTTTTAATATGGCATTGTCCATTTAGAACAATACAAAATCAGACCAGGGCACCAGAAGCTAATGGAATGACTTAATTCCCTATTTTGTCCAGCATTATGTCATTTATGGGCTCATTCTACACACCACCGTAAATTTCCCTTCTCGCTGAAAAAACAAAAACAAAACCAGAATTGCTTCAACAGGATTGTTTGAAAATTTCCAGGTTTCCCACCTTCCTCAGTAATTTTTTTGTTTAACCATTTGACTGCATTTCCCTCCGTTCTTTTCCAACCAGTACTTCTCTGTAACACAGACAACATATTCCCTAACTGGGCTACAAAAAAAGAGAATAGAATCAGTTGTAAGTTGTAGGCGGTGCTCCATCCAGAGAAAAACTATGTGCGTTTTCAAAGACAACAGGCCTTTAGTATGTCTAGGATTTATATAGTTTGACTTGGTATTCTTTCGGAAGTCTGCTTTCACACACTCCAAATTAGTTTGCTTTATCCTGCATGAGTCACAGTGAAAAAGCCCACTCGGGAAAAATATCCAAAGCAAACACTAGCAAACTAGTTAGCTGGAAGTAGGACAGGCTCATGCCAAAACCAGAAACTCAAACATATCCAAACTTTGGGAATACAGACCTTAACTTCAACCGTATTCCCTGTGTCTGCAATAGGTCTCAGAAGGCTAATCTGTGTAATTATTTCTACTTGTAATTATATTGTTTGGTCACTAGTGCCTTCTGGCTGCTTTGATGCTTTCAGGAAAGGAAGTGGTTTTTGGAGACAATGAAAAATAGAGCATAACTCATTCCATTTGGAATTGTTGCTTTCTTTACTAATAAATCTTCTTTAAGGACTTCAGAGAGTCTTACCACCCCAATTGCCAGACACACTCCAAAGAAGTCACAAAAATTATTCTGACCTACCTCTATGAATGTATAGATCTGACTTTTTGTTGAACAGAAACTGTATGACTCAGGATGATAAACTTACAAAAAATCTTCAGGTTTGCACATATCCAAACTTTTGGTCAATTCTAAAAGACAGAGATACAAAATATAAGTTTTGTTTTCAACATAAGCATTTGGCATATGACATTCTTTTGCCTGAATTTTCTCTTCAAGACTCACACCAATCTCTCTGTTAAAAATCTCACAGTAACTCTTTTAAGAACAGGTGGATTCTCAGATTATCTGATGCAAACAGAGATTTTACAAAAGTCCTTTTTTGCAGGATAAGCCACACATGGAGAGTATGTCATATATTTATTCTTAGAATCATAGAATGGTTTTCTTACACAGAATCACAGAATCACCGGGTTGGAAGAGACCCACCCGATCATCGAGTCCAACCACTCCCACAAAACACTAAACCATGTCCCTCAGGACCTCGTCCACTCGTAACTTAAACACCTCCAGGGAAGGCGAAACTAAGGAATAAATACATACGGGATTACACAGAACAGGCTGTTACATAGTTTCAGTCTGAACACCTTTGTGACTTAATCACAAATTCTTCTTTTCCCTTTAGAAGACCTCATTAAAGACATAAGATGGGCTGCAAAGAAAAATGTACTACAATGAACTTCTCCAAGTTATAACTGCATACATATCTGATTTAAGAGGATACGCAGGACTGGATATAGAGAATTACACACACATACTTAAAGAAATGAAAGTTCTTGCATTCTCAGTTAATACAGATCTTTTTTCAAAATACTTCCATATCCAGGCTCATTACTCAGTTTGGAATGCCCTAACGATTTCACCCTCCCCTGGCTTTATGATATACCCCACATGAATAATGTAATGAATGAACAAATCTCTAGCGTTTTATGTGTGTTCTTTAAAAAAAACTTTAAATGTGGTCAGAAGTATTGTAAAACTCTCTCTGTGAACAAAGTCATCAGCTGGTCTGGAACTTCTTAGTCATAATAAAAAAAATAACCAAGTGAATTAGCATTTGCCTTTGTGAAATTCTCCGCTATGTACAAATAGCACTCTATGGTCTATCAGGTAGATCCTCACTGTGTATTATTTGGCTTTGAAGATGCTTGGTGGCCACTGGTGATGTGATCTATACTCATTCACTCTCTTCCTCTCCTGAAGGAAAGGTCAAATGTTAATGTCTTTGTTCGGGTATTCAGACTGGTGCATCTTTGAAGCCTGGCCAATGCATTTTGCTTTAAGTGCTGGTAACTTAAGGCCAAAACTGAACCTGGACAATTGATCAGTACGTAAGGAAACAACACCATCCTATCAGTTTCTTCAAAGAGCAACATACAGTTTTATTCCATTCTGCTTTGCTGTTCTAACCACAAAGTATAAAAAATTTTGCTGGAAACATGGAAGGAGAAACAACTAGTGCTGGAAACACTCAGCCCACATATTTGCCAGATTACTAAAGCCCTACATCTGCTGGAACCCACACAGGACTCCTAGGCACCTTCTTCCTCCTAATACTGCAACCGTCTCATCTTATGTCCTTTTCCAGTCTCTTTGCCTAGACACGTCTATTTAGTCAGAATCTTGAAATCACTGCCTGCTCCTTGGCAATAAAGTTATCTTCCACAGGGAGCACGCCAGAGATTAACATCAAAAGTATTGAGATGTAATGAAGTCTTTGTGTTTCCCTGTTTTAAGCAGTATCACAGTAGTCTGACACAGGTATAAGGGTTTCCATTGTCCTCTGTGAAAAGGGGAAAATTCTAATACTATCCTTTCCTTCCTCCAAATGAGAAATCATGTGTTGCTTGAAGTCTGACTAGTAATGCCCTAAAGCAAACATACCTTCCTCGATTCATGCGCCTACATCAGCCAAGAAAGCTTGGCTCCTTTCGCTGGCACTCCTTGGCTTCCAAGGGTCCTGAATGAATCATCTTCCTTATTTCAAATGTGAGTAATTATGGATCCGCAGCTCCTTCACCTTTAGGTGTCAGTTGGCACATAAGGTCAGCTCTGCACAAAATGACCAAAACTCCTGCATCCGTCAGGTCCACTGAAATACTTCCAAAATTCATGTATCTGCGTCCTTTTCTCAGTCCCAAATTAATTTCACATTTACAACTTTGTCTCATCTGAACCAGATAACCAAGAAAAAAACAACCAACCCAAATCACTGTCAATAATGTAACATCTAATTAAAAGCCTGTAAGTTTCCACAGCTCAGTGGACATGGTGCCTTTGTTCAAAGCCTGGGCTGCTGTGGCACAGAAAGGGAATTAACACCTCTTCTCCCATGACAGAGTGGTTGCTCCAGGCTAATACTGACCAACACCAAACACAGTCAAGCAGTGTAGCTTTTAATGAGTAAATAACTGCAGTGCTGCCAGTCCTATAGCTTTCCCACATAGGAACATCCAGGAAAACTGGATACTGCCTACAAATACCATTATGAACGCATGTATTGCAGTTGTGCCAGAATATTCCAGTCAGAGAGCAGCAAGTCCCAAGAAAGCTCCATAAGAGTCTTTCACAGCTATATGAGGGCTAGCTGAATTTAAAGTCTTGATAGATGTTAAAAAACTGACCGCATAAAGGAAGCATAAAGCAGGGAGAAGGATTCTGGGACCCAGAGATGTGTGAGCTATGGTTGGTTTGCTCTGTGTGTGTGACTTCACATAGGGATCCCTAGAGTTGAAGTTACTAGAGCTATTTACTGCATGTGTGGTATTCTTGAAAAATTGGATCTGTTTTAAGAATACGAATGAAAATTTTGTCCACATCTCTCAGTCTGTGGTTATTCAGTTCCAGCATGCCTAAGTCTTCTCTGAAAACAGAAATGCTGAGTCCAATCACATGAGTATGTTGGAAAACTTTTCCATGATATCACCAAAGAGTTAGGTGCGATGATCTAAGATTCCAACACACAGCTTGTGCTCAGATTGATGCCCACTCTGCCCTGGCTATCTTGGCTTTTGTCTGCATTTGTGATTTAGGTGAAAGGGGAAAAATGCGCGCTACAGCATCCTCTCCCTGCACCTCACGACCTTTCACATGTTTCTTTCAGTCAGGGGGAACATCACTGTGCACAGCAGAAACAGGACTGCATTCCTAGAAAGACAGAAACCCAAAGCATAACCCACCTTCTACTGGCTGTGAGCAGGCCTGTGGTGTACTAAGCCAAAGCCCACCCAGAAGGCTCTTGATGGAACTACATTAATCTCAAACCCTGTCTGTCCCTATCTAAGGCAAGGATAAATACCGCTTCCAAACAGGGTTTGTTCCCCCTGTGAAGTTGAAATAAACAGCATTAGAAAATAGGTCCATCTGGAACTGAGAGTACTGAAACATTGTTTTTGTACTTTTCTTGATCTCCAGAGTCTCTGATGCATCAAGGAAGAAACTGGATATTTTAAGCAGCCTTTAAACCCACGGGCTAGATGGGGTGGGGAGGGAAGGTGGTCAAAGTGGAAGCTGCCTAATAACAAAATCTGTGAACTCTGGCCTTCTGTCTAAAGATGAAAGCTGAGTTAGACAATTTTTCTATAGATGTCATGAAGGCAGCTTTTAAGGCTACCCTGCTTGAACTCTCGGTTGCACTTCAGTGCTGTAAACAACAGTCGGAGGGAGAGTTAAGTGAGTGGAAGTCCAAAAATATAAGAAGCATTTTTAACAGTGGAGAACATTGATCACAGCGAGAAACCATTTATGCCCTGGAGGGCCATCAGCTGTCACTATTTCACTGGCTCTGGAGTAAAATTTAGATGCCTAATAGGAACTAATTAACATATTCATTAATAGGTAGGTGGAGCTCTGTCAGTCTCAACAGACAGGGACACTGACATCAAAATAGACTAATTAACATAACTCGAACCTGTCTAAACTCACAACTGATAGCAAACAGGAACTGCAGCATCATATCAGAACTACAACAAAATTTATTGAAATCAGTGTGCTTCCAACATGTGGTCAGAAACATGCATGTAGTATCACTGAAGTGGTCAGTTAAGGAATAACTGGTGTGTAGGAACATCAGCTAATCAATGAAAGGCTTATTCCTTATTAAAATCACAGTCCTCTGAAACTGCTTGAATCTTATCTAAAGCAGTTCTGGATGATCTTTTTATCCTCAGAAGCATCTGTAGGTAGTTTGTGACAGTGCCTTCCACAGGCCTGTTACATAAGAATGCGTCACATAAATCAACTACAAGTTTCCTGCACTCAATCTTTTTTTGCATGATTAGAAAAAATGAAGAGTTGCATTCAATTCATGCTTTTATACCACTTATTAATTCATCATCAAAAAGATGAAATTCAGTTGTAGACATGGCCTAAATTCAGAGAGATCCCAAGTACTCTGCCCATAGACAGATCTAGTTCTTCCCTTCTATTGAGCTCCGAGCTGCCTGATAATGCCACAGGGAACAGCAAATCTTACTGGAAAAAAAATTCTATAGCAGATAGTGCATAATTTCATCTTGTAAGTCCACTGTTAAGATAAGAACTGTAAAAACAAATATATATTAAGAAAAGTATTCAGTCTGCAAATAGCAACTGAAACAAAAAAAAGCTGCTAGTATCAGACACTTGGAGCAGCGGAAAGGAAAGGAGAAAAAGGAAGGAAAAGGGAGAAAATGGGCCCAAAGTGTCATCTTAGCAAATGGGATTGAAATCTCACTTTGCTGGCATGCATTTCAGGAAACAGGTTGCATACTATACTCTGCTTCCCCACCACACTCAATTCAAACGCTGCTCACATACAGAGTGTGAATGTTCTTGTTCAAATCCCATAAGGTTTTTATTTCCTTTGCTTATTGACAAAACAGTAAAAACACTATGTTGAACAATTTTGCTACAAGAAAACAGCAGTTTGTCAGAATGATCGAATAAGGCATCCCTCTACGGAAAATAACACAATGCTATAAGGCAGTGGAATGTAACAGATAGTTCGTTATGTGGATACTAAGAGTTTGCATTATTTTCTCTTAAAAGGTAGCCTTTATACGAGTTATATAGTACTACAGGCATACAAGAATTACTTGAAAAGGTAGTAGAGAATGATATTGAGAGGTTAAGTGGGGTGTTCCCCTTTATCTCCTCAGACAATACATACTGTTACTCAAGGAAACCGAAAGGCAGTGAATATATCAACAACAAAAAGAATTCTTTCTTATTCAGTTCATGATGAATAAGCAATGAAACTTGCAGTCTTGAGATATTATTAAAGCCAAGAGTTTATCGTGATTCAAAATGAGATTTTTGTATATGCACACAACAGGAAAACTGGCAGTAGCTCAGAGAAGTAGGTTCTTTTCAAAATTTACAACGAGACCTAGAAGCATAATTCTACCTTCAGAACTGATTTAAACATACAGTGATTATGTTTGCATGAATAAACCTCGCTTCTGTAATTGACTTCATCATTCAAGACTGCTGGTACTAAGAACCTCTTAAATGGAACCTATCCTGCTCTTGTCCTGCCCCTCTCTAGGTAGCAAATACAGCTAGCATTCATCTGTCTGCTCTTGGTTTTCTATGGAGACATTATTTGTAGATCCTACATTTGTTGTAACCTCTTATCCAGAAATAGGAAGTGGTTCCTCACAGTAACCACTGTTCCCCTCTAAAATGTCAACTGGGTATGGAGGGAAGTGTTAAAAAACAGTAACAAACAAACCTCTCCTCCATCACCTGTTTCTTGAATAAATACTACGATTTTCGCTAAGCAGAGGCAATTACCTTTATTACTGCACATTCATTAGAGTGTGTTCAGGGCCACACAGAACACATGCATTGGTACTTCCGTACTACACTTTCACAAAAAGACAGAAGTAGCAGTAAGATGACAGAGGTGCTTCTGTGAGAGCATCAGTTTGGTTCATCTTGCCAATAAAAAGGGAACTGTCAGAGCACTTACACAGAGAATTAGTCCACACAGTTAATGTATTATCAGCTTTCATCTGAACATCATGAACACTAGATTTCCTATGCAGACTATGCAAAGACAGTTCTCCGGTCATCTCTTGAACCAGCAGAAAAAAGGAGTTTATTCACCCAACTAAGAAGCTACTGGTCCTGCTGAAGTCAAAGCTGAGAAGTATCTTTTCACATTGAGGCTAAGGTTAGGGCTTTTCCTTTGTCAAAGTGACTGTAGAAAACAAATAATTGCTACTTATTTGTATCCCAGTGCTGCTAATGGGTTTGATCAATTAACGTTCATGCAATGCTTTGAGGATGTAAGTATTCTTCTGAAAGTCTGCATCCATCTCAATTGGCAGACTCTTTTCAAGCACTGAGATCGCTTCAAAATAGCTACGTGAAACTCATTGCAACAAAGCTGGAAAAAGTGAATGTGATTATCTGCTACATATACATATAAGGAGAGTAAATGCTTTACATGGAAGTACTCGTGAGACAGATCCCATTTACTGCTCAGAATTAACACAACACTTTGGAAAAATATGGAGATCAGCCAGAAAGGGCAGCAGCAATGCTGTATTTTTTGGCAGTTTTATAATGTGCCCCCAACTAAACGTGCTTGCTTTGACTGAATAACCTCTAATCTGCATTTATATTCTTGCATCTTTATCTATTATGCATTACATGCACATGAAGCTAAGTCTCTGATCATACAGAGATGCTATTTAGAGTACACAAAACTTCCCTGGAGGTTTTCCATTTAGAGAAAGAAGTAGATTACCATAACTCTCATGCAATGGTAAAAAGAATACAAAAGGCTCAGCTATTTCCACTGCAGAGTATCAATGTCTTTCATGTGTCCCTATTTGAATATATTCAAGTACAGCAGCAGTCCTCCACAAAGAACTGGGAACAGGTTTCCAAGAACATCAGGTAGAAAATAGCTTTTGTTCCCTCTCCTGCTGTTGTCCAATTTAAACAGCAAAGAACTTCAGACCAAAATTTGCAGTAGTCTATTATTCAACTCACCTGCAGTATTACAATTAGTGACTTCAGAAGGTTACATGCTGCCTCTCATTTTCAGCATGCTTGGTCTGCACTGAGAGATAAAAAAGGGCGATATAATTAAACGATATAGTAATAATTGTACAGAGCAAAACAAAGGGGAGGAACTCAACTAAAGGAAAAAAAATATAAAAAATGTTTTCTCCATGTAAACTCATGCTACTTACTGATTTCCCTCAGGATAGAACAGGAAATGGTAACAAAACACAGGTAACAGAGTCATGCTGAAGCACTTGTGACTGGGTGTTGGCAGAAGGCAAGTGTGGGGGGGGAGAGTTTCTAAACTCTGCTGGGTCTTATCCTTTGACACGTAACACTTGGTCATATATGGGAACATACTTGCATGTCAGGTTATCCCTATAGGCTAGATGGGAACTACTCCCCAGTGAGTTTGTTCCAGTAAGGAGAACACTTAGACGAAGTACCTCTTGGAAGCCCAGCTCTTGAGACTGCAGAGCCGAAATTCATTCCTCTGGGACTCCATTAGTATCCCTGGAGTGACATCAAAGACAACCCTCCCTTTTTTTCCCCCGTAAGAAATAACTGGTTTGCTTTAATACACTTAAAAGACATACCACATTAACGTTCTCTTTTGTATTTTCTTTGGGCTCTGCTTGCTTTTCCTCAGGCAAGTTTCATCCAGTTAGACACAATATGTTAAACAAATCCATTTCTATCACTGATTTCATAAGATGATTTGCAAATAAGCCATTTTTTATTGATCTCTGTTGGTCAATCTCTTACCAATATGGGTTACCAGACATGCTTCATTGTGCTAACATTAAACCAAGCTTGTTAGTCCAACTGGCAGGGATGAATTCACTGCCTCGCAAGAACTTCCAAGTTTGTGACCATCTCTGGAGGTCAAAGGCCGATGACACCAAACTAGGACTGTTCAGATAGCATGAGGCTGGCCCAATATAAATTTGCAGATATGATGAACTGAAGTAAATCAAAGATCAGATAGAACTGTCTCCTGACTTCTCCAGTTGATTTATTCCCAGCTAAAAGCAAAACATGGATGTCTACAGAAAGAATCAGGAATACTAAAGTGATCAGTTAAAGGTCCTGTGCTCATATTTTTAATAAATGATCAAATGTTTTAATGCCTTTTCTCAACACTGACAAAAGAGGGGAGGAACTAGAAGCCTTATTTCTCCCTGCCCTGAATGACTATCTTGTGCTTTCCCAAGATAATATCTATAAGCAAGTAAGAGGGAAGAGTTTTGCACAAAAGTTTTTAACTTCTCTGCATCACCAGCCTTGTCCCAACAAGGTAAAAATCCCCTAAGTCAGGAGAGTACATTTTGTAATCACGGCTTCTGTGGACAGTGCAACCATAATAATTGGTCCAACAATGTACACGTGCCAAAGGATGGGGCTAAGTATGTTCTTATATACAGACAAGTAGGAAAGAAAAGAAAAGACATTTTGGGAGGTGCTGAGTCAGTGCTCAGTGCTGCAATCATATATGCTATGATGGGCTATCAGTAACACAGACAACTGGACTTGTAATGTGAAGTGACATTTGGTCCTAGTGCTTTGCAAATAAAAAGGGTCATGGCTCTTTCCAGCATAACGGCCATGGTTCACCATCTGCAACAGTGGAAATGTGGAGCTTCCACAACTACTTCTCTCCCTCAGGACCCAGAAATTAATCAATGCTAACCTTCTGACTGCCAGGTATTACTCACAATATCATCTGCATCAGAGTCCATTTGCTTTTGCTTGTCTCCAGTGACCCTACCCTCCATCAGGATGAAATGACACCTTAGGACACCCACTAGAGCAGCACTGCTGGGGTATGCTGGAAAGGCAGTCTTTATTGGTCACACATTTCATGGCTTTTCCATGATCTGGAAGGAAAGACCAGGCAGGGTGCTTTGACCTATGAAGAAGATTCCCACCACTCGGTCTTGGTCTGCCTCTGTCACTGAAGTGACCGAGAAGGACATGAGGCTCCCTGACTCCAGAGAGGTAAGCTTGCTGTTTCACACCCTGCCAAAGGAGTCATGCAGCTGCAGGGAACACTGCCATGCCTTTTGAGATGGCCCAGCAGGTCAGGTTCTGTCTCTTTACTTAACGTACACAGCTTCTGATATTTAAAACAATTGAAATAGCACCATAAAGTGGCTGGCATGAACCTAGCCCCTTCTAGCTTTGCTGGTATCTACTCATATTTCTACTAGGAGTTTCTCCCAGGACGAGGGGCACAGAGCAGGATACAAACATCACAAATGTGTGAAGATATTGATCCCCACTAAGCCATGGCTGTATCCCTTTATGCTAATACCTTTCACACTAAGTATTTCTTTCTAGAGCATCACCTCAGTAGTGTGGCTTGGAGATGATTGGCCTGATAAGATACTTCTGGAGGCTGGGGAAGTAGGATCTTAGTGTGACATGGAGGGTATGCTGATAAAACAGCACCAGAAAATTCTACAGTACTTTGTAAGGGCTTCTTTCTCTCTCTGGAGTAGGATATCATAGGTGCCTGTATGAGGAGGTGGCAAAAATCAGGGGTTGCAAATAACCTCAGTATTCCCTTGCCAAAGAACCTGTGGCAGGACAGTTTGTCATAAAACTTACAAACAATTCCTCTATTTCCTTCTGTTGCTAGTTGTTTTTTTAGGTGCCCTGACAGGGTGGGGCACAAAAGTGGTGAATGACTTTGTTGTGTTATGTTAATGAAGTAACTTGGGGGTGGGGGCAGGAGTTTTCAAGCTAGCAACAATATTATGTGAGATGGGCCGTTGCCAAAAAAAAGGCTTGTTGCAAGGGTAGAAGTGACCAATCAATGTTTACCTGATGGTTTTGGCCTGCTTGGGCTATATAAGCAGCGAGTGGACCCTGAATAAAGGACTTCATCTGAAATCATATTGATTTGTTCGTGAAGCTCACTAGTCCCCACCACGTTATCCTTCTCCCCATTTATCTTCATTTCCTTAATTCACCTTTATTTTCCTTCTCTTAGCATCTCTGTGAAATGTAAGTTTTCCCAACATTCCAGACATAGAAATCACAAATGACTGCTCATGGATTATGCAATTCCCCTTAACCTTGGAAACTATTGTGTAGCTGGGAAGAGAATCCTGGCATTTGGACTGCAGATCCCATACCTTAAATGTACCAAAAAAAATAGATCTTCTTCTTAAAAAGCAGAGATAGAACGAACATTAGATATCTAATTCTCTACTGCTCAGCTGTACAAAAAAAGGGGCTAACATTACTGGTCTAGAACAGTTAGTGTAAAATGGTAGAAAAGGAAACACCTGGTACCAAATGAGATGTTACAAGCCTGTATTTGCAATGAAAGTACACAAATTGAAGAGGAAAATGGATTCATGCAGCCTGCAGCCAGGAAAATCCAACGAGAGATGGATTGATCTTTAGGCCTTCAACATCAATAGGCCTATTCATGTGCTTAAATGTTACATGCGCATTTTAGCACCTGGCTAAATGAGATCCTCAGACAGTGGCTCAGGAGAGTGCTGCACATTTGCAGCCCGCAGAAAAAAAACCAACTCATTTTGAGAGCTGCACCGATTACCCTAGTTTATAATCTCCTTAATATCAAAAGTTCCACAAAGATACATTTTGTTCCCTAGAGCTCCCCAGAAATCAGCTAAACATATGGACTGCTTGCTTACACCTACTACAGAAGGCTGAGTATTGAGGATTTATATATTTCAGTCTATGTGGTGTAAATATGTATAAATTTATATTGTGTTAATTTATGGCATACACTACAGAAGGTCTTGCGTGAGCTATATTGCATTCCTTCCCACGTTTCTACTGAAATATTCATCTTCGGGTCTTTTTCTCCATGTTTTCCTTAGTCTCGCCACAGATGTTTGGGCAGCTTGCGTTAGAAGGGAATGTGCCTTAGAAGTACATTTAGGAATTTAGGTGATGAGAATACCAAACTCAACTGTGTGGCTACAGCCTGACAGGATTAACAGGCTTGGTGAACGCTCACCAGTGTCTCAGACCTGCCTTCTGATACACAGGCAAGTATCACATCATAGCTTGTAAATTAGCACCACCAAGACAGACACTCAGCACACAGAGAACTTCTGTCTCCAGGACTGCCAAACGAGTGCCTGACAAACATTGTGTTCACACACAAAACATGGATACATAAAGCTGCCATGCCAAAAGGAGGGCTGATTCTCGCAAGAACAGGCACCTGTATATCAACAAACTGCACTCAGCATTACCACAAGCAGTCCCTCCCATCTGCCTACACACACTGCTCAAGAATGGAAATGTATTAACGCGTCCCACTCTGAAATCAATAGGATTCTTACTGTTGGCTCAACAAGAGCAAGGTCAAGCTATTGGGTCAAAGCATAACCCTTATCTCCCCCTGAGTCCTTATCACAACTCTATCAACACAGCCTTTGTGTACAAGGACTGGCAGTAACCCAGAAGTCCCAGTGCCAAATTGCAGCAGTATGAAAAGCCTGCTGCCTGCCACAACAACCAGCAAGTGATATGAAGACATACAGAAAAATTAATTAAAACATGACCTAATCAACAGAAGAGGGGCCCAACACAATGCTTATTTCCTTATATTTGAGTTGTGCATCAATGTGTTGCGTTTCACCAACTTACTGGAATATGAAAATGCACAACTACATAAATAGTACCAGAGGGAGTTACCTAAAAAAAAAAAAAAATCATATACAGCTAAATAAATCTTTCAGTTATTACAGAGTCCCAAATGGAACATGTAGTACTAACTGACAGAGAGGAATGAGTAAGAGGATGTGTCTGCAAATATTTTCTCACACACAGCCGTGAATGAATTTCTGACCCTTTTTCCCATTCACTCTCCCAAAGCATTTCTATGTTCTGTGTTTATGGCAACATACTTGGAGATCTGGGTTCAAAGTCCAGCACTGCTTCAGATTCTTTATCTAATTTCAAGAAATCTAATTCTTTTTCCTTTGAGGCCCTCTGGGAAAGACACAGTTATGGACATTGTTCTCCAGTCTTCTTTGTTTTTCCTATCTATTTGGTATCAGAGAGAGATTTCAAAAGGTGTTCTGCCAGCTAAAGTCACAACCAGTGCGCTCAACAATCCCATACGGCACTTCATTTTGCCCTTGTGAATGACAGCAAATATCCTCTGTCCTCAGCTGCCTGTAGATCCTCATCAGGTCTGACCCAATGCTCTGGGATGGCGAGCACCTATCAGTGTGTACATTGTCTAATACACAGGTAGGGATGTTTCAAAGCGGAATGTTAGAAGACTGAAACACAGCGGTAAAGAGCCACCAATTGCGGTAGCTTTTAATTTAGTTTTTCTGGATAACTATTCCGTAAGTATTACTACAGCTGCACTACACAACAGCAGATGCATGACAAATGCTGAAAAAGCGTTTTTGCATAGAGAAGGTGAACAATTGTAATTTAGCAGGCAAAACTTACAGTAATTCAATGAAGGTACAGATTACTTTACCCTGCTGCCTTGGTTTTCATGGGTTTTGCTGGTTTTGTTTTACAAACAGGCCAACTAAAATTTCACACATAAAATAATCCACAACTAAAAATACAACTCTCAGACTACTGCTACTCTTCTACCTCACTCCTGTTTGCACAACTCTTTCCCAACCTATTGCTCTGGTTCTTCTTGTCTCCCTTGCTGCAAGTATCATACAGTGGAGTCCAAAGTTGCTCAGCCCAGGGAAAAGCCACCAAGATAGAGCATAGAAATTATATTCCTTGGTCCCACCTTGTGCTGCTACATGGCTGAGCCCCAAACTTCTCCCACACAGAATTGCTACACAACATTGGGAAGATGCTGTTTGACCCTATTTCCCTAGTATTATAGAGCCAGGTTCTTCGCTGGTGTCCCAAAACAGTCCTCAAAGATGGAAACCTAGAATCATAGAATAGTTGGGTTGGAAGGGACCTTTCTTAAAGACCATTGAGTTCCAAGCCCTCTGCAAAGGCAAAGACACATTGCACTAGATCATGTTACCCAAGGCCCCATCCAGCCTGGCCTTGAACACCTCCAGGGACGGGGCAGCCACAGCTTCCCTGGGCAACCTGTGCCAGTGCCTCACCACCCTTATTGTAAAGAAATTCCTCCTTATGTCTAGTCTAAATCTGCCCTTCTCCAGTTTATAGTCATTGCCCCTCATCCTATCACTACAAGCCCTTGTAAACAGTCCCTCCACAGCTTTCCTCTAGCCCCTTCAGGTTCTGGAAGGTTCTTTCTTTGTTCTTCCAAGATTTAAATAATGACTCAAGGATTAAAAACAACACAAGGTAGCGATCATCTTATCATATCTTAAAGACAACAGAGCACAGTCAATGAACGTTGATTGTTTGAATACCTCAGTAGATTGAAGTATATGCAGAGAGCATTTCAGTGAATTTAGGTAAATGGGGAGAATGCTTTAAAAAGGCAACAAAAAAAATCCTAAATGCAAAGTCTGATCTTTGATAATTAACAGCAGAAACAGGGCTAAATTCAAATAAATTATTCAGTGCAAGTACTTCAGACAGCTCTTAAGAATAACACATGGATCTGTGGCACTCTTTGGGGGACTTTGTGCCGATAAACTAATTAATAGATCTGACTTCTCCATATGCAGTTTTTCCATCTGTAACAGATAAAGTATGGATAGGTTTCTTCATGTAACAGGAAAAATTAAAACTAAAGTTATTTTTGTAAGTTGTAGAATATTCTCTAACTTATTCAGAACGCAAATGTGTGAAATACCATGACAGAATAGAAATTGATTTTGTAAAATGTGAGAGCAAACAACCGCACTCTGAAACATGTGGTGCAAAGTCAGAGACACGGCGCTCGCTTCCTTCCCCTCCAACCACCGCCCAAGCGTGTCGCAACCCAAACGGCAGAGAGCAGCCAAAAGGGCAGCTAATAACCCGCTCCTTGCTACAGTGAGTAAGCAGGAAGGCCACATCAAAAGTGTTTTCATCCTAAAGCTGAAAGGCTGCAAGTTCCTGCCACCCCACTAGTTTGTACAGCAAGCCTTTGCTCAAGCCTTTGCAACACTAGACATAAACAGCTTCGGAGATACACCTGCCATTTCATTGCCTGATCTCCCATGTTGGGGAAGTGCTTGGACCGTTTGCTTTAACCAACATGGAAGCTCCCAGTCTCTTCTTGGGGCAGTCATCATGCTGTGTGTGTAGGAAAACACTGTACAGCTTACTGGGCCAAGTGGAGCTGGCATGCACAAGATCATCCAGCCTTTTCAGGTGGTTAGAAATCTGTTTCCAGCCATTTCATACAGACCAAGATTTGAACATGGGTAGGACATGGCTAAGAAATAGCTCACTTCTATTTTTACAGATAATACATCACATTTTACAGCATTAAGCTTGACACTTAGATTTCAGAGGTAGCTTCCAAAGTTTTAGCCAAACTATTGTATCTGTTTCGAGGTTGGTCATATACATTAAGCAAATCCCATCTATGAGGACCGTCAGTCTCTCCAATGCTCCCTCTTTCTGCCTGGAGATCTGATTAGTGTGGGAAGTTGCCATTCACACAGATGTTAGCATACTTGTCTATTTGTAAAGGTTAGTTATTTCTAAAAGTTAGTTAACATAGATGGTATTAGCAGAACGTGACAGTCCTACATTTCAGTGTTCAAAAAAGTGAGAATTGTTGTACATCCAAGACAGCATCAACATTCACAATAAACCCAAGCCTATTCAGAGGCTCAGAAATGCGTGGGCAGTTTTTTCACCTGATACCTTTCGTCCCAAAATGGTTCATGTCTCTCATCAACAAATTGTTGAACAATGGTGTCATGCCCATCCAGTACCTGTGCCAAGAATTAACACTTCTTCGTCATCTTCCCTCTTCCCACATCCATCTCCAGCTCACACTTCATCACCCAACAGCCCAAACATCTAGCCACCTCCACTGGAAACTGCCTACTCACCACAACCTGATGCCCAGCAACGTTCTTGCCCTAGTCTTGAAATGCAAGACTGTGTTGACATCAGAACTCATTATTGACTTTAAGGGAAGCATTGAGAAGAGTTTCCTTCACTTCATCTTCTGTTGCTGAATACAGACAAGCCCTGACATCTATCCTCTAATTAGCATGAATAACAGTAAACTTTGAGAGACAACCTGGAGTTTCACCCAATCTGAAGTTAGGCCTAAACCCAAACTAAATACTCCTCAACGTTTTGGAGGTCATATTCAGATGCAGGAGTTTGGTTTTGCTTCCTCTGTAAAATGATTCTATACACAAGACTGCTGAGATATTTTCTTTGTTTTTATCCTAGCATTTTTTTCCTCAGACTTAACTCCTTATTACAGAAAACTCTTCTCAGGATTGCCATGTCTTATTTAGGCTAGTCAAAAACACAACACTGTAGTGCGAGTACTTAAAAAAACAACCATACACATCTAGATTATTCTTTTGTTTGTGTTGGGGTTTGGTTGTGGGTTTGGTTTTTTTTTAAAACCTACATGCATTTTTAACATAGCTGGAATTCATTTGCTCCTGCTCTTTCTTTGCAGTTATGTGCATCTTCCTTTTGTCATTTCCCACATGATTTCCATTTAATAAGCTAAGTAAATAGTATCATATGCAAGAGATCCAAAAAAATTCCTTCTTCTGTTTCATTTACCCTTCTGCTTAAGGAAACTAGCGTTCCCCCTGACAGTCTCTCTGATCTGTATTTAGTGCGCTAGTTAAAGATTAAAATACAAGACTGGAATGAAGCTTAAGCATGTGATTTCTCCTCCAGATGCCAGTGCTCCCGCTGCTGAGGTGAGGGCAAATGGAAGTGAGCAGCAATTCCTTTTTCTCAGCAGACTTTCTGTATTGGTTGCTTTTATCCTGGAGACACTGTGCAGCAATGTGAATGCCATTCAACAAAACAACTAGCTTTACCCACCACTCCAGGGATATCTCATCTCTACTACAGCTGTGCAGTTAATAAACACTTGCTTTGGTATTGCATACTTTCTTATTTGTAAATGTGCAGTCAGGTTGGTCAGAGTCTATGTGAATGCAGCCCAAGAGCCTCCTTCCAGTCTCAGCTACTACTCACTGGCCACACTCAAAAGGAAAACCAAAAAAGGAAAAAAAAGCTTATCTCTGAAGGTTGAGCTGGCTTCCTATACAGTAGTTTCAGAGAGGTGAACCTTCAACTAACTTGGTTGGCTGACACAAATTGTACAGGGAACAACAGGAGGCTTGTCAGCACAGCTCCAGCATACAAATGAACATAACAGACAGGTAGCATTAAACTCACCTAAAGATAAAATTATGATCTTCAGTCATTGAGAAAGATGATAACTTAACCACAGGATGTAACGCAATTAGCTTCCTCAGCAGCCTACAGAAGCAATATATACAAATTACAAGATAATCTTCCGCAATTTAAGATCTTTAGCATCATGTACTTGGATCAATTTAAATCTTGAAGTTGCTATCCTCTTTCTTTCTTACTGAGATAAATATCTTCTCATTTTCTAGTGAAACACATTAGACATGTTTTTTGTCTGGTCTTACAGTATCATTTCTTTCTTTTAAGTTAGACACTAACTATAATGAACTCCTCAGGACTGTGGTTGCAAAGCACAAGCAGCACTGGTCACATCAATCTCTGTATTAGATTGCCCCCAGTGGAAAGGAGCTGTAAAAGACTTCAGGAAAGACAGAAATGAAAATTTCCAACTGAGAAATAGGTCTGCTGGGGGAGTGGGGCTGGGAAAGTAATGCTGCATGTAGAAATCTTGAAGCTTTCATCCATTTCTAGGAAACTGGAATGGGAGGAGCATCCCTCCCACTCCTGAAGACATCTGCACTGTGGGGATAAAGAGAAATTACAGCAGCATAAGCAAGGTTTTGGCAAATTAAAGCCTGTCAGAATCACAGCAAACTTCTCGTTGATCTGGGTCCACTTATGCTTTCATTACAATGCTGCACTTCTTTCTGATGTTTCCCTTCGGGCATATAAGACGTAAAACCTAGCTCAAGAACTTGAGAGGCTTGATCCTCTGCGCAGTCTAGGAGTAGCCAAGATATTTCTTTCTATGGCCTTCTCCTTCCTCCTCCTGCCTTGTTTTCAACTAAGCATCTGGCAAAACTGGAAAAACCCAGGACATAAAAATTCCCTTAACTGTGAGTAAGCTTTCGTTATTATGTCTTTCTTTATAAAATGCCTTGTTTGATTAATGCCTGTTTGCATGGAAAATTCTCTCCTCTCCTTTGCTCTCTCCTGCAATTGCTTTGCGTTTTAGTGTCTGCTTTGGCAAGGATAAAAAGCCGGATGCTGGGTTAAATCATGGTTCCTTTCTGAGATCTGTGGGACTTTCATTGTTTATTTCCATGGCACCAAGAACTGACCCTTATTCTTAAAATCTAGAGCCTCCAACAGTGGCCTACAACATCATTTTAACTCTCTGGAGCAAATGACCAAGTCCAAAGTTACTATTTGAAACACTGGTGACTTTTCAAAAGTCAGTTTAATTCATCAGACTTTATCCAATCCCCTCAGCCTTATTCAGGTTAACCTAGCAAATGGGGTGCTCTTGTGCTCCCCTGCTGTATAAGTGGTAGTACACCTAACTTTGCACAGAGTTAGCATTTACCTTAAACTAAGTTAGTTTTTTTTAAAAAAAAGAAATCCTTCCCTACTGAAATCTAAGGTTGATATTTGCATGTGTGATGATTTTAGAGTGATTGAATCTTTGCTATAGAAAGATGGCTTTTTAAAGCCAAACAGGAGACTAACACTCTTCAACAAATTAGTCTCACTTGAGCTTCTGGAAACCAATAACAGACCTGCAAAAACGTATGTAGTTGGCAATTACAGGTAGCTGTCTGGACTCACAGCCATTGGAATTAAACACTGAGAGACTGTGATTCATGATATAATATGGTTTTGAAGCTAATTACCACTATTGTCATTGTTGACAATGTATGATTATAGAGACAAAAATCTTGGTTCTGCTAGTCAAATTCCATGGGAGGGTACAGACAGAGGAAAAGAAAGAAAAGAAAACTATAGAAAGAAAAACAAGCTTCTAATTTAAGAAAAGACTACCTGAGTCCAGAAAATGAAGGTGGGGGGGAGAGGGAAGGGTAAACAATAAAATAGTCATACCCATCAAGAACACTGATGTTTCCTTAAAATGCTAAAAAAGATGATACATATCTAAAAACGTATACAAGGCTATTTTTAGTGCACCCCCAAGTAAACATGTAAAGGCAAATTTGAAACTTGCAGAAAAATAAAATGGAAAAAGAATTATGAAAGAAAATCTTGACCATAACATGCAGTTCCAGCTTTGCAAGTAAGGCAATACATTCCAGTACATCATGCAGATGCCAAGGCTTCTCTCAGACAAAAGCACATCTTTTCTGAGAACTGGAAGCCCTCTTTAGAAGCAAGGACCGGATTCACTGCCTCCTGTGATCTGCAGTCTCCTAGTTCCATATGTACAGCTAATATAAAACTGAAATTGTCTTTCATATTTTTCCTGATGTTGCTTAGTTTGTATACTCATCCCTTAGTTGCTAATTTTAAACAACTTCCCATTGCAATGAAGATTAAGTTAATTTTGTAAGTTATACCATAAAATCCTGCATGCTCAGAAAGCTACTTTTTTTTCATAATGATTCTTTCCCCCCCAAATCTCAGTTACTATAGGACATACTTCCCAAACACTAACTGAATGTTAGTTTGGGGGGGGGGGGGTTATAATGACAGTAGACAGCGAAGTTTAAGGAGTCTGTTTCCCTTGAAACTGAAATTTTGAGCAAGTCTAAATTTTTGTAAGATCATAAGTTACTGCACCCCTGGGAAAATTTCAGTGACCTTAGTGAAAAGGAAATTTTGGTTGTTTTTGTCTACAGAGAAAAGTAGAGAGCCAGAAGTAATGAACAAAAAACAAATAAAGTTTATAACCAACACAATATTCTTTCATGGTATTAGAAGTAATATTCTACACTGCTTTCAAAGACCCTGCAAGAGATGCTACAAAACTTACCTATTCTGCCCACTCTTGTGTGTTCAAGGGTCTGGCAAGAAGGACAGTGGCATGGCTTGCTTTTACCTTTGGTTAAGTATTGCATAGTTTAATACAAAGCAGTAACTCTTCCTATTTTCATTATTTCTTTAACTTAGCCACAAGACACGTGGACCTCCAGCTTCACCTCTACCTGCTCTATAAATGAAAAAGGCACTTGGTACAATTTTCTGCATCACCAATAATTTCTTCAAGCACGCTGCAGATGGACAATAGAAGCAGGAAGAAGTAAGGAGCCTAGATTACTCTGTTCTCAACAACAGCATTTCCTCAATTTTTTATATTGATACTGCTCATAAGGTTTTGTTTCCAAACCCACAGGTGAATCTAGTAGTTAAAAAGAGAATGATAAAAATAGTACTTAAGAAATGGTATCTATCTCTCCTGAACAGAAATCAGGCAGCCCAAATAAATTGCACTTGAACTTTTGAATTTAAAATGTAACTTGAGTCAGCCTCCCAGAAAGCATAATTGAATTTGGGATTCACAAAGCAAAAAGGAAAAGAAAAAAATGGCACATTAACATTCTAAACATGTTTTAAACATGTTTTTAACATGTTTTAAATCCAGAAACCACTACTCTTTTAAGCAAGCCCAGTAGTTTCGGAAGCACTATAGGTAGACTGTATTTAAATTAAATTGTGTACCATTCATATTCTTTTCATTAAGAAAGTTAATGTATATTTTAGAAACTTCAGGGGAAAGAGAGCAGAAATGAGCTGAAGTTTGCTTATGATTATCAGGTGTTGAAAGAGTGAAGTTTATTGCATGCAGACATTAGCCACTTTCATACACGCAGGACAGCAAAGCCTGACTTTAGTGCTGGGAACAAACTTCTAATGACTATTTGAAGTGTGACAGAGAATAACTCAATACTTTTTTCTAGGAATAAGCTTATATCCTAACCACAGAAATGTGAGCTGCCCACAGCCAGGCACACATACAGCCCTGAAAATGCCATTTCCTTTCATGGTTGTAAACCGAAACAACAAATCATCTCAGTAAGATAATTTTCTGTTTTCTGCTTGTTCCTACAAATAAAGACAGACATGGACCCATCCCATTTTCAAACAACAGAAAAAATCACTTGGGAATCTAACAATAATTTAATTTGTATTAACCATGACAAAACATAAACATTTTCCTCAAAGCTGAAGAACAAACAGCTTACACACATTTTCCATGTGTGGGTTTTCTTGGGGTTTTTTTTGTCTGTGAGCTGCTGAAACTGTTTTCATTAAAACAAAGAAAAAAACACTTCCCATATGAATCAGAGTTTCATATTTAAACTGCTCAATTCCTCATTTAATGTTTTATTTGTTGATTGAATTATTATGCATGTTTAGCAAAGGTGGACCAACTAGAAAAACAGAGTAATAAGACAGGGAATACCATTACAGAATAGAAACAGAGAAAATGAGACTCAATTAGTGTAGTGCCAGAGCAAACAGATACAACATGAGAACCTGTACTACCCTGCCACTTATAATTTCCATCAATATTAATTTGTGACATGGTTCTATGACCTGTGAAGCAAACACAAGCTTTGAGGTAGGACTGTGAGAACAACCTTGCTTAGAACTAAAGTCAGAAAGAAATAAAAATGAAGTACGTGAGCTTCAGCTGTGGTAGCTGGTCTAGGCACTGTCAATGTACCTCACCCAAAAACCTGCCTTAGGGAAGCCAGCTGTTCGCTTTAAATGTCCTTACAGTTGATACTGCATTTATTTATGTCAGCAAACTACATGGTAGGCTCTCTCCTAGAAAAATGGCAGGATGGGTGGGAAAATGAGTGGCAAGGCTGGTGTCACAGGACAAACCACTTGCTGTAGCTAGGTCACCAGGACAAAGAAAGGTTCCCATCAGGTGACACTAACTTGTGAAACCCTCCAGAAAGAAAACAGGAGGCTACAGACAGCAGATCTGGCACCTAGACTGCAGATTTGGTATCCCTATGCAGACAGCAGAACTGAAGAGCAGCTCTAGACTCCATCCCATCCCAATCTTATAATGAGCTCCACGTGACAAGACCTCACTTTTAAGTGTCCAAGGTTTGCTGGGCACCCAGAAGGTTAAGGCACTTCTGAAAATAAAGCTGTGGTCTCTCAGTTAGTCTGGAACTTTTAGGAGATTTTTTTTTTACTTTGTCTTAGGTGTGGGCTTGGTACAATTGTTTCCTCCTACTGCTTCTCCCATTGCAACAGAAATCACCCTACTGACTCGAGTTTAATAGGATTTGAACTCACTGTTGTTTTCTGCCAAGAAAGCAGAATCTTTTAGCTTTCTGTGCACAGGAACTGAGATGTTAAATTAGCCACGAGCCATTTATTGCTCCCTGAATAGAAGAGAAAGGTATTGCAATTTACTGCACAAAGGAAATTAGTTAAAAACATCGAGTCTACAAGTCTAGAAGATTTAAACAAAGTGTTCTCTGGTTTGCCAAGTCAATAGCCATGCACATAAACATCACACAAACAGCAAAATGTGTGCATTTGGGGTTTGTTTGAGCAAATAAGAACCACTGCAGAGTCATAGCAGATAGCACTGTTACTTATTTCAGCATCTTGCAGACACTGTTGAGATGCTTTTTAAGCTGCAAGGCACAGAGTACACACAAACCCAGATGCTTTTTCTGTGCCTGTTATTGCCTCTGCTGGTAGCATAACCATTTCTGCTGTTAGTACCTCAGTTAATACCTGTAACATTTTGAAGGCCAGATTTGGATCTGAGGATTTTCCAGCAACTCAGATTTTACCATGTTTCTTACATTGTGGCAGGCTCTAGCAATTGTTGTAAAGTGACAAGCAAGTAGAAAAGAAAATGCTCTCAGAGCTATTGCCCTGTTGGATTATGTTCAACGTGTGAGCCACACCTGCAGAATCAGGCCCTACCACAGGCTAAACAGGTTGCTTCTGCTTCCCATTCCTCCGCCAGCAGAGGGGCCTGGGTGAGCATCCAATTGTTTCACTTGATGTCTGCCTTTGTGATATTGGGTGTGGGTGAGAAGAAGCTATCTCCTTCCATACCTGTGCACAGATTCAACTCATTACCCTGGCAGAAAATGTGCACAGCTAAACAGATGTTGGAAAGGTGGTGGGGGCTGGAGCTCACAGAAATGAAGCACAGTGCAGCCAGGGCAGGGTATGATGGAAAGCAGCAGAGGGAAAGCACAAGTTGGGGCTTTCTATTGTAGATAGTGCACTTTTAAAATCGGCTCTGACACTTACAAAACCATGGTATGGTGTGTGTGAAGTCCAAGGTTTTCTCTACCTCTCTCTATCTGAAACAGAAAGCAGTATGTATTTTTAAAATGCAAAATTATTTAGAATCATGAGCAGAAACAGAATTCATGTGGACCCATAGGTGATTTTGTCTTCCTTACAGAGATATTTAACTCCATGAGGAGCATATCCCACGGGCAACTGCATCTCAGGGTTTCCTTCTGTCATAGACACTCTGATGACTGATAAACACCAAGTTCTGGATCCTTCAAGCCCAGAAACTTTCTCAATGCCTTCTTGCTTCTCTCCAGCCACCTTTCCAGAAATTCATAGATACTTGCCACATCTCAGACCACTGTCAAATTTGGTTGAAACAGACCATGAGTTCCTAAAAGACTGGTCGCATCGTGTGGAAGGAGAGATTAAGAATTGATATGGTCTGTCCTAAAGCATGACTATTTTCATTTGGAAGCATACCTAACAAGAAGACATAAACACATTCATGCTCCTTTAATAACCTGTTACAGGCCAGATTTTGCTCCTGGTTATATAGTCATAAGCCCAGAACTACTCTAATTCATCAGCTAGCTTCAGAGGTAGCAGAGGATAACCCAAAGTACCTAACTGGACCGACATATGCAAACCACCAAACTACTACAGATTTCTACCCAGCAGGTAACAGGGCATGTTTTTGAGAAATAATGGGGACAGGGCATATTAAATCCTTGAACAACTCACTCTTATTTGGCAAATTAAAACACTTAAAATAGTAGGTTAGAATTCAGAGCACTGCATGGCATATTTTAGTAGTACACAAGAAATAAGAATATTTAAACACATTCTGGAAAAACCTGTACTACATTGCCTGAGGTGCAGTATTTTCACAGGATGTTGCTAATCCAAAAAAATCACAAAATAAATGAAGCGAAACAGGCTACCTTTGTTAATGACTAATGCCGCATTATAATAGAAGAATTATAAATTTGAGTTCATTTTTTCTATCATTGTTTTAAGCCTACTTTTGTATTCTATTGGATAAGAACAGATTAATTTGTTTTAGTTTTTTTCTAGCCACTTTTCATTACCTGGCTCAGCAGCAAAGCTCTATTTTTTTAGAAAGAACAAAGTCTCATCATCTTCCATAGATTTTCCATTCATGCTACAGTTGCTTAAAAAAAAAAATCTTAACAACTTTAATATTTGGATTTAGAATAGCTGGCAAAACAAATTTCTCAGTAAGTGACAACACTTCTTCAGATAGTTGTCTACAGCCCATTTTTTAACACTTTATACCACTTCATTGCTTCAAGCCCCAGATCATTTTCTCTAGCTAGCTGAATTCTTGCTCTTTCTCCATCATTGACTGCACTGACAGGAAAACCTCTGCCATTGCCAATAGAAGAACAAGATGTGGATTCATGTTTTAAAAAGAAGCTTTATGGACCTCCCCTCACCTATCAGACTGCACCTCTACATGCCCTGAAAGCCTCCCTGCTGCTCAGGGTAGTGTTAATGTCACCTATGGAAAGCAGGGCAGGTAGTCCCAACATGCACCCTCTCCCAATCTTGGAATGAGGAACTCATGCTGTTGCCACCCCAGCAAAGACCCTCCTGCCAGTATCACCTACAGTCACAGGAGGCTTCCTCTCCAACAGGTCCCAGTCTGTGTTGTTCCAGCCCAGACTGGGCTGTACTGGGCATGGCAGAAGCAGCAAACAGTTGAAACTCTGGGCCTGAAGCAAACAAGGATCCATTCCCTTCCATATAATCACAGGCAATCTCTCCTACCTCCTTGCTGCAGTCTAGAGAAAAGATGGCTGCTTTTATCTGCTGTTTGAATGGCCTGTGTTTATGCAAGACCATGCACAATGGGGCCAACACTACTGTTTGAATCTCCCAGACCTACCTTCATACAAGCAGCAATAACAACTAGAAACAAAGCTATTCTTATGCTGGATCACTTTGAAACCTGTACACTAAACATAGGTGTTCTCCAGTAGATTCAGCTTCATCTTCTGCAGCATACATCTTCTATTCCTCTCTTGTGAGACCTCATCTGGAATATTGTGCCCAGTTCTGGCAGTCCTTAACATAAGAAGGATATGGAGCTGTTGGAACGGGTCCAGAGGAGGGCTACAAGGATGATCAGAGGGCTGGAGCATCTCCCAGATGAGGTCAGGCTGAGAGAGTTGGACATGTTCAGCCTAGAGAAGAGAAGGCTCTGAAGAGATCTTATAGCGACCTTCCAGTACATGAAGAGACTACAAGAAAGCTGGAGAGAGACTGTTCACAAAGGCTTGTAGTGATAGGACTGCAGGCAATGGCTATAAATTGGAGAGAGGCAGATTTAGACTAGATATAAGGAGGAATTTCTTCACGGTGATAGTGGTGAGGCACTGGCACAGGCTGCCCAGGGAAGCTGTGGCTGCCCCATCCCTGGAGGTGTTCAGGGCCAGGCTGGATGGGGCCTTGGGTAGCCTGGTCTAGTGGGATTTGTCTCTGCCTATGTCAGAGGGGTTGGAACTGGATGATCAATTAAGGTCCCTTCCAAACCAAACTATTTATGATTCTATGATACACAGAGTAATTGACATTTGCACTAGCCTGGTTTCAATGAAGACCAATCTAATTCCTTCCTGATAATAACAGAGAGTCACCTGGGATGACAGATTTCATCTGCTAACTTAATTGAACATGCTGATAGAAACTTCGGAAATACTATTTTAGCACAGCAACACAAATCAAATCAGATGAGTGGACCCAGAGAAAGGTGAGCAACTTTCCCCAAAATATGGTTTTACACTATTCAAGGGTTTTGAATGTTATTTTGATACAGGGCAAGGAAAGAAAATTGTAAGAATGATACAGTAAGTCTAGAAAATACAACAGCCAGGTCCTGCTGCCGTTGCTTGGATTCATTAACTTCTTCCCCTGTGAAAATTAACACTGAAAATGCCTCACGCTTCAGAGTAGTAACAGGAGCAATTCCCTGGTATTTTGTTCACAGATCATTGTCAACGTTCTGAATGCATTTCAGGTTACCAACTGCTTTGTAACATCAATCTTTTAAGGTAGAATGGCTCTGCAAGCTGCTAGTGATGTGTGGATCACTGCTTTTCATAATGGGACTTCAACCGATCTCGAGTGGACTAATGACAGAGCTGCCTACATCCAAGGTCAAGTTGTCCTGCTGGCCTCAATTTTACATTTTATTTCTAAAGCTGGGGCAAGTGGAATGGTGACGAATCCAGAACCTCTTCACTTAGAGGTCACCAACTTAAATATCAAACCTCTAACTTCTGCTGTAACTCCTGGGATTTGCCTTGTTTTAGTCTGGAGTGCCCTGCTTTACCAGCAGCAGCCTCAAGGAAAACATTCAGTCTTATTCTAAGCCTCCTCTGGGAGTCAGATTGCACAGTAACAATGAATTCCTGGCACTATGGTACAATAAACAGTTCTCCCATGTCCAGGATATAACACCAGAACAGATGATAATAAATAAGCCACTTCAACAGGGCTGTGCAAAATGATCCATGACATATCTGTAGTGAAGCAAATGTCATCTCAGAACAGGCTTGTCTGGATGCCTACAGGAGAGCATACCAACCGTCTGGCTCAAATTCACAGCCTACTACTAGTACGGCACTGTGAGCATATTGGTGACTGACTAATTCTGCACAGCGGTTCTCTACCTACTGAGCGCTCTTTCAGCCTATTAGCATCATAGCGTATCAAATGATTTGTCACAAAACTGTTTATCACCCCTTTTCCAAATTCAGGCAGGCATCCAGTAGCTACTATTCAGTACAGATATACATACACGTAAGTGTTAGCTCTGGTAGGCTGAACCACTTCATCTAATTGAGGGCAGAATTACAGCCCTCATGTATTTTGAGATCAGTACAGTCACATGGGATTAGAAGAGCAGCTCCTTACGTTAAAAGGCTGTCTTCATGTGCACTTGAAATGCTACTCAAAAAAGCTAACTTGAGCCTGGTGAGGCCACATTTCTTCCTATCATCAGTGGAGAAGCAACACCAATGGAGAACAAAGTGAACCAGCACAGTAACCTAACAACTATACTGGTGGCCCTCTTTCTATTCACTGCTGCCTAGGGAGCCTTTGAAATACCCCCTCATTTTATGCTGCCAACTCCTAAGACTGTATTATGAATCTCACATCATTTGACATTTCTCTTATAGGCCCTTTTTCTGAAGCCTATTTAGTTTTATAGGAATCTTGATCTTTGCTAAATAAGTATATATGTAACTATTATACAATAATACATGCATTGCTGTAGTGGAAAAACCCTGAAAGTGTAAAGTCCCCAAAAAAGGGAAGAAGGAAGGAAAGCAAAGTAAAAGTAAACTAGAAATTATCATGACTTTATTTTAAAGCCAAACTCATAGCATTTCAGGGTTTTCCATTAGTAAATCCCAGCTCTGTCTTACTGCATTAGTCTAAGAAGTCAATTGAAATTTGCAAAAGGAAACCTCCATTTGCCATGTCTTGCTCCCAGGTTTTCTTATACCACCTTAAATGTTTGGTTTTCTCAAATTCCCACATATATTTGAATTCTATTCTGTTTGTCATTTCAAGACAAAATTAATTTTTTACAGTAGATTGGAGAAAAGTTTGCCTCTCTTCAATATCTGCACACCTGAGAATTGTAATAAGTGTTTTTAAAACATCACAAGCATTGCTTATGACTGACAGTAACAGTTGTTTTAAATAAAAAGAACTTAAGAAAACCTGTTATTTTTCATAAAACATCAAATCAAATGACCATGTCAGAAGTAATTTCAATATCTTTTCTTAAGATCATGTTGTTCAGAGAGAGAAGCAGTCCTATGTACATGCTGCCACTGTTAGCTGATGATTTTCCCAGAACTAAGTCAATATTTTAGGTCAGTTCCTCTTCTTCCTCTGCATAATTTTGGTAGAGTTCCTTTTGTATTGTTATCCACAGATGAAAATATGGGACCTGTTCCAACAATTCATGGAATTTGCATTTAGCTCCTCACAAGGGGATCCCTGATACCACACACTGGCATTTAATCAGGAGCAAGAACTTGTGCAGCACCCAGACAGGTCTCTACCTCTTAATTTGCAGACAAGGAATCAGCACTACATGGAATGCCATATCTTGGCCAAACCTATGCAAGAGACTGGCAGCAGGCACATCCTAGACTTTCTTAGCTGTAATCATCTCTTCTTTTGATAGAACTCCATGTTGCAACTACTACAGTTTTCCGATTTTCTGTATCATTAGAGGAGGGGAACACAAGGATAATCAGTGCATATAGGAGTCCATCATCAGTTTTCCTGACCCTATGAGCCATATATCTTAAAACAAACCAATCTGTTTCATTTAACATCCTCTATGGAACACAGAAGTCTATTACACATAGCAGGGGATATTTGTCATAGGAAACTACTCAATATACCTTCAGTCTACATTTTCTTATATTAAGCTGTTGAACATCTCTTAGGCCCAACCTCTGGTCCATACTAAACACAGTCTTTTGGCATTAAAATCTGAGGATGATTAGCAGAGCATTGATATAATTAACTAACAGGTATTCAAAATGTATACAGAGACATTTTATTTTCCCATTCCTTTTTCTAGACTCATTGTTATTGTGAAGAGCATTCTTTATTTACTCTTGAAAGGAGGATGAAGAGCCTCCCTAAGGGAAGAAAGAACTTCCTAATATGAAAAGAAAGTACTAGAGAACACGTCAGACCTATTTACAAAGAGATGGCATGTAAGAAACAATTGGTAAATGCTTTTTCCTTGGTAAGTAAAGGTCACAAACAGCGGAGCCTGCTATTCCATTCCAAGAGGAAAACAGGGCAAGTTTATAGCTCCAGTCAAGTTCCCAGATATATCTATCCTTTGAACTTATTGTACTACTTCACAAGGTTTAGTACTGGGGCCAGTTCTGTCCGATATCCTCATCAATGATCTGAACAACAAGATTAAGCATAACCTCAGTAAGTTTTGAAACAACACCAAGTTGGGCAGGAGCATTGAGCTGCTTGAGGGTAGAAAGGCACTACAGAGGGATCTGGACAGGCTGGATCAATGGGCCAAGGCCAGCTGTATGTGGTTCAACAAAGCCAAGTGCTGGGTCCACCTGGGGGTGGTGGCCAACAGCTGGGTGAACATGAGCCAGTTGTGTGCCCAGGTGGCCAAGAAGGCCAACAGCATCCTGGCTTGTGTCAAAAATGGCATGGCCAGCAGGAGGGAAGTGATTCTGCCACTGTACTCTGCACTGGTGAGGCTGCACCTTGAATTCTGTGTTCAAGCTTTGGGCCTTTCACTATAAGAAAAACACTGAGGCTCTGGAGCATGTCCAGAGAAGAGCAATGAAACTGGTGAAAGGTCTGGAGCACAAATCCTATGAGGAGCAGCTGAGGGAACTAGAGTTGTTTAGTCTGGAGAAAAGGAGGCTGAGGGAAAACCTTACTGCTCCCTACAACTACCTGAAAGGAGGTTGTGATGAGGTGGGTGTTGGTCTTTTCTCCCAAATAAAATGCAATAGGAGAAGAGAAAAACAGCTTAAAGGTGCACTATGGGAGGTTCAGATTGGATATTAGGAAAAAAATTCTTCATAGAAAGGGTTGCCAAGCACTGCAACAGGCTGCCCCAGCATATGATTGAGTCGCCATCCCTGGAAGTATTTAAGATGTATAGATGTGGTGCTTAGGGATATGGTTTAGTAGTAGAATTGGCAGTGTTAGATTTACAGTTGGACTCAACAATATTAAAAACCTTTTCTGACCTGAATGATTTTATGGTTCTATCTGAACCCTTCTGTAACCTGCTTGTGAGACATAATACTTTCCTTAAGCACAGGCAGATGCACTTAGACACACTCAGCAGCAAGGCCATCTTGACTGACATGTAACTAGCTTATGCATAATCCATAACTTAATTGGTATGAAGAATACCACTAGTTAATACATAAATCAAAGAGAGAGAGAGATCAGAAATAATTAATAAATTCTTGGTCTACTTATCCAGTGGGATGTGGGCTGCCACAGCTGTAGGACTACCTGTATCCAAGCTAAGGATGCCATAAAGGTTAAAGTATGCATATTTCACATCAGAGAGCCCTACTATGAAAGAAAATAGTGGGTATGTCCCCAGTGGTCAGTGTTACTTAAGTGGCTGGCTACAAGGATGAGATTTGATTCAAGATTAAAGCACTTAATAAGTGTCTGAATTCCTATTATAGCCAAAGGAAACCAACTCGGTATAGTCCAGAAAGGCTACAGAACCATTCTGCTGACATTTAAGAGGTGTCTACTCCAAGGTAAACTAAATAACTTGGTTTCATTAACCACACTGCTCCAACTTCACTGATTACAAAGGGAACTGAAATGGAAACACAACTGAGTTTATAAATTATATATATAAGTACCTACAGTTATACTACGTCTTTTAAAGCCCCATTTAGGGGGGCTAATTGAAGGCCAAATTCCACTCCAAATGGCAGAAGGAACCCTGCAGAGAAAATGACTTGTGGAGTCATAGACTCAGTTATGATTACAAGACTGCTAATCACAGAACAGTCTGGGTTGGAAGGGACCCTAAAGACCACCTAGTTCCAAACCCCTGCAACAGGTAAGGACATAACCCACCAGATCAGGCTGCCCAATGCCCCATCCAACGTGGTCTTGAACACCTCCAGGCATGGGGCAGCCACAGCTTCCCTGGGCAACCTGTGCCAGTGCCTCATCACCCTCATTGCAAAGAAATTCCTCCTTATATCTAGTCTAAATCTGTCCCTCTCCAGTTTATAGCCATTGACCCCTAGTCCTATCAACGCAAACCTTTGTAAGCAGTCCCTCCCCAGCTTTCTTAGAGGTCGTGTTCAGGTGCTGGAAGGTTGCTATAAGGTGTCCTTTGAGCCTTCTCTTCTCCAGGCTGAACATGCCCAACTCTCTCAGCCTGACCTCCCATTGGAGGTGCTCCAGCCCTCTGATGATCCTTGTAGTTCTCCTCTTGACCTGCTGCAACAGCTCCATATCCTTCTTATGTTGAGGATTTCAGAACTGGGCACAATACTCCAGATGAGGTCTCACAAGAGAGGAACAGAGGGCCAGAATCACCTCCCTCACCCTGCTGCCCACACTTCTTTTGAAGTAGCCGAGGATACAGTTGGCCTTCTGGGCTGCAAGCACACATTGCTGGCTCGTATCGAGCTTCTCATCAACCAGCACCCTCAAATCTTTCTCTGCAGGGCTGCTCTCAATTACATCATTACCCATCCTGTATTGAAACTGGGGATTGCCCTGACACAGATGTAGGACTTTACATTTGGCATTGTTGAACCTCATGATGTTCACACAGGCCCAGTTCTCCAGCTGGATGCACGCAGTGAACAAAACCTCTGGGCTCACCAGTGAATGACATTTTCTAAATGTTGACTGCAGTATTAGAGGAATCAATGGTGGAATCTCCTCACCATTGGATTGTGCTTTCCAGAATAAACTGGTAAAAACGCACTCGCATTAGTAATTTTAACATTTAAAGTCAGTTTCTGTAACATTTCCTTAATTCCTGTGTTTGGCTCTGCCAACTTACAGACTGACAGTCTGGTCAGAAGAAGGATCAACAGTTGTACAGATCCTTTCAGGTGCACGTGGTTGTGGGAACGTGACCCTTGCTACTTGGGTCCAGGAAACTGCTGGAGGCAGTTTCAATGACATCGCTTTTACCTTCACGACAATATACCTCAAATGGCTACATCATGAGGCAGGGTTTGGCAGTACAGCAGCACAAGAATGTGTAAGGGCCTGTGACATGTGAACGTACCCACTCTGCACCTTGCTCACTGCTGCTCCTAGACCTCCTCCTCTAGGACAGTAACAGTGGTCCTGACTGGCGGTCCCAGATGCAGAACTCCAGCATAATACTACCTACAGCTGCAGTCCCACTGAAGCTCAAAGACCAGTATCTAAAGTATCACTTCTCAGAGCAACCCAGACGCAACTAGATCTAGAAACACACTGAAAAAGAGCAGATGATGTATTTGAATTAACTAGTTCCTCCTGTTCCTTTCCTTACCAAACCCCTTCTTACATGAGAACATGGTAATTACAACACCCACATCCCTATTACCATAAGAAAAAAAACAAGGTGGACACCCTTTATGTGCCCTTCAGGAGTCCTCTGCACGTTTCTTGTTGCTCCACTGGCCATAATGGGCCAGTCAACCTGTTTCCTCATCTGATGACTCTGTGACAGCTCTCTGCAGGCACTGTGTGCAAAAACCTTTTCCCCGCAACACAGCAGAGCCAGCCTGCAGCAGTTCTATTCATAGAGCAAGAAAGAAAAATCTTTTTAGGATTGGAGGCTCCTAGGTAAGCAGCTACAGTAACCAATCCAAATGTTTCCCTTGTATTATATGATCAGTCAGAATGAGTGTTTTCATTTGCATTTTCACCCTCTGGTTTTCTGCATTTGGTAAATACTGGCAAAGTAAATGTTAAGGTGTCATCTCTCTCTTCTAGGAGGTGATTGACAGTTTCTAAGTGCTCTAGGCTTTTTATAACCAATGTGACTGACAGCTTTTAAGTGGAAGTAGTTCGTGCGAGTTTCAAACGTTAGTTGTCTGCACGAATAATGTGGAATATTGGCTTTTCTTGTATCTATCTAATGGTATTTCCTACTGTGTCGGCAGCCACTCTAAACCCTCAGTTAGAAGAAAAAAAAAANGTACATTTCTAAAGCTCTCAGTCTAACAAAAGGTAAAGTAAACCGATGCCTGTATTTTAAGTTCTTGCATTTCAAAGCCGTGCAGCAGCAAATAACTCATTTCTCTTCATATAAGTCTTAGCTAGAAGATGACAGTGTCTCATATAGTAGCACTACTATTTAATCGTTTTCAAGGATTTTGCACCATAAACACCTTCAAGAAATCCAACTTTAGTATTATCCCACCAATGCATCTAATTAAAGTAGTTGGCAACCACACTACTGAGTCCAGTGTACCTCCTTGCCCTGCTCCATTATTAATGAAGGCAAACAGGTAGGCTAAATATTGAACATGAAATTTAAGGTGAATACCAGACACGTACATGCCACCGCACAAATAAACGTGACAAAATTAGCATCTTATACAGCTCTGCATTTCAAGCAGAGCTGAAAGACAAAATAGTGTATTTAGTGCATGGACCATTGTTCTTTTAAATGCTTCTATTTTTTCTTTGCAACAGAGAAATAATTTTGTGCTCTTGGTAAGCACATTTCAATCATGAGATAGTAACTTGTAAAAATGTTGCTGGCCATTCTTCCCAGCAAAGAGAGTGAAGGATCTAACAATGCTCATTTATTGAGAAAGTTTCCCAGAACAGATTTGAAGTAGAAGCAGTTGAAAGGCAACCTGCTTATCAAAAGTTGCAGAAATATTCTTCATTTTATGTATTCTTTTACATTGAAGTACTTCAATTTTGTATTTCTTCCATGCCGTGTAACTCTAGAAATATTTTCAGTGTGAGCACTTCAGTGTGAATCAATCAAAAATTGTGCTTTCTGAATAAAGCAAGAGGACAGAGGCTCTACATAAAGCTAGGCTTTTCAAGGGAAAAAAGTCCATTTCCCATAGAAAAATCAAAGAGCAAGGTCCCTTTGTACTTAGCCACCATACCAAACATCAGGTGAAGGCATATTCCCTCAACTTGTCCATTTTCCAACGCTGGGTCAGCAGCAATAGCACCCATCCTCCAAAAGATGATGTTCAGATACTGCTCAACAGCAGGGAAAAGACTGGCTGAGCCTCCAGCAAGACAGACTCAGACTGTGAGCCAAAGTACTGCTTGTCCCCAGTGCTGCTCTTCCACAATTGATGTAGCCCTGTGGCTTGGGTAAATGGCACAGGATATATAGCATGGCAAAGACTTGCTCTTCAGTTTCCCAATAAATTCTTTTTGTTGAACTGCACATCAGCCTAGAAATAATGTTGGATGCTCAAGAAAGTGAAACTTCACAGTCAGTGAAAACAGTTGGTGAGGCGCTATTTAGATTTTTATAATGCCATCAACATCAAATGACTACCAGAAAAGAAAAGGGAAAGTCATGGAACAGGTGATCTTGAGTGCTATCACGAATCACATGCAAGAGAACCGGCTGATCAGGCCCAGTAAATGTGGGTTTACAAAAGGCAGGTCTTGCCAAACTAATCTGATCGCTTTCTATGACAAAGTGACTGGGCTGCTGGATGAGGGAAAGGCTGCGGATGTGGTCTTCCTGGATGAAGTAAAGCCTTTGACACAGTTTCTCACAGCATTCTGCTTCAGAAACTGTCAGCCTCTGGCCTGGCCAGGCGCACACTCTCCTGGGTGGAAAACTGGTTGGATGGCCGGGCCCAGAGAGTGGTGGTAAATGGTGTTAAATCCAGCTGGAGGCCAGTCACAGGTGGGGTTCCCCAGGGCTCAGTGCTAGGTCCAGCCCTGTTCA
>WAAB01024242.1:326928-344623 GCA_013389865.1 Piaya cayana
GAGAGGAGGGAGCTGGCCTCTTCTCCCAAGTGACAGGGGACAGGATGAGAGGGAATGGCCTCAATCTCCACCAGGGGAGGTTTAGGCTGGACATTAGGAAAAAAAAATTCACAGAAAGGGTAATTGGGCACTGGCACAGTCTGCCCAGGGAGGCGGTTTATTCACCTTCCCTGGAAGTGCTTAAGGACAAGGTGCTAAGGGGCATGGTTTAGTGTTTGATAGGAACGGTTTGACTTGATGATCAATTGGGTCTCTTCCAACCTGGTTATTCTATTATTCTATGAAATAATTGTTAGGACGTGTAACAGATCTTTCCCAAGCTGTCAATAATGCATTTCTCTGAGGAGAGACCCTTTGGCTTCCTATGCAAAAGAAAACACTTGTACATTAAGCGATACCCACCTCACTTTCTCAGACATAGAGCAAGATTTGAGAAAGAGTGTTTGGAAAGTTGCCTGGCTGAAAAGGACCTAGGGTTGCTGGTTGACAGCCTGCTGAACATGAGCCAGCAGTGTGCTCAGGTGCCCATCCTGGCTCATATCAAAAATGGTGTTGCCAGCAGGAGCAGGGAAGTAATTCTACTCCTCTACTCAGTACTAGTGAGACTGCACCTGACTACTGTGTTTAGTTTTGGGCCCTCACCGCAAGAAAGACATTGAGGGGTTGGAGTGCATCCAGAGGAGGGGAACAAAGCTGGTGAAGGGTCTGAAGCAGAAGTTACGAGAAGTGGCTGAAGGAACTGGGATTGTTTAGCCTGGAGGAGGCTGAGGGGAGACTTTATTGCTCTCTCTGACTACCTGAAAGGAGGTTGTAACAAGGTGGGATGCTAGACTCTTCTCCCAAGTAACAAATGATAGGACAAAGGCAGTAGCCTCAAGTTGCACCAGGGGAGGTTTAGACTGGATATTAGCAAAAATTTCTTTACTGAAAGAGTGGTGAAATATTGGCACAGACTGCTCAGAGAAACGGTGCAGTTATCATCCCAGGAGGTGTTAAAAAGAAACATATAGATGTGTTGCTTCAGGACTTCTCTCCCACCTCCCCTCCTGCAAGTCTTTCATTAGCCCTTTCCAATTAATTTTTTTACTGTTCAATATCCATAAAAAGAGAAACTAGACAGATAAATCTTTTTACCTCAAAATTTATCCAAGTGAAAAATAAACCAATCACTGTCCAGCAAATGTAGAAAGGTACTTTAATCTTTAGAATCAACTGTTGCCATTATCTTCCTTTTCATAAAGAACAAATTTAATCTTGAAAAAGATTGGCAGAGGGCCAGAATACTAGTGTGGTTTCCCTTAAAGAAATTGAGTGAACTCACTTAAAAAAAAACCACAAACAACAAAACCCAAAGGTAAGTACATTTTGAAGTTTTGAATACTGGTGCATATTTTATACTTTTTTTAGGTACTACAAACAGTTAAAAAGTTTTGGATTTCCTCCAAGTAAACAATTCAAACATGCATAGCAATACTGAGTAACCTAAGTCACATTTTCTCCTGGAAGTGTTCTCTTCCTATCTGTGTCTTTAATGCTGTAAATTACACCCCAAACAGAACTACTCAAAGGTCTACACAACCATAAGTAGCTTTCTCAGTTTTTCAAAACCTCTTGCTTCTCACAAGCAAGTGGCAGGAAAGAGAAGAAGAATAACATATTCATATATTTTAATTGCTATATTATTACAGAGCATTCCACTGGCATCTGCTATATACATTGGATACTGGCAAAGTTAACCATGCAGCAGTTTTCCCTCATTCCAACCTCCACTATTAAGATGATGAATACATACTTTGTGATGGGCGTCATGATTACAATGCAATCAGGAAATAAGATGCTCTTCTGAGATTTTGTTATATCCCCAGTATAACTCTCAAAGAAGTCCTAGGAAACATAACTTGTGAAAAAAAAAAGAGAGAGAAAGATAGTTCTAGAATTTAATACAATTCTCCAGTTTACCATAACAGAACTGCAGTTACAGGAAAGTCAGTGAGTAGATCAGTAGTAGAATACGAATTCCTGAGCCATGAGATGGGAGATGACTACGCTTTAAGTTCAGTGATGATGGTTGATAGAGTTTGAACTTTCACCTGGGCTACTGGCATATAATGAAGCAGGACAAGGTTCTAGCTAATGCATTCAGTAAGAGGATAGCATCCAAAGAATTGTGGTATATATAAACATGGAATAAAGAAACTTGTTCCTGTTTCATTGTGCAGCCATGCGCTGCTGTGCAGGATGGTCCCTTAAACCCTGAAGTGTGTGATTTTGGAGAAATGTAGGTTTACATAGAAGGTATGTCAGTTTGCCTACATTCAGCATAGAGCACGCTACCATTTAGTTTTGCTCTGTTTTTTAATGATGGCATTTCTTTCATTCTTCAAACTGGGCTTTATCTGGCATAATAAAGCAGGCAGATCAGATCAGTTTCCATATAGGCTGGAGACAAAGCTGATTTTCCATTTTATTCTAAGTTTTCTGCATGAAGATCTGTTGACAACAATTTGTCATTTTTCATAGATAGTGAAAGGCTCTGTGTCCTCCCTGACTCCGCTAGGAGTAAGTTGGTAGGACTGGAATAAGTCTGCCTATTCTGATTTGCTCAGGAACCACAGGATGACATGAAGAATGTTTGCAGTGACTCAGAGGTGCGCTTGCAGACGGCAAATACCTGGTGAGGTATTTAAGGTGCAGCAGGGGTTAGAGAACGTAATCATACATTGATAAGGCGATGATCTGGAAAATTCAGTCATGGACACTGGTAATTTATGATCTTAAAATGATAGATATTTCTTCTGCAGCCAGCTATGTTATGCAAAAGAGAAAGAGCATATATATAATACAAGAGGGTATTAGAAAGCTAGGATTTCAAACCACTGTTTTTTAAAGTGTTCCCGCTTCCCTATTGTCTTGTGTTTTACATATCCCAGAACTGTCATATCTGTAAAAAAAGGAAATAAGTGTAAAATATTCCTACCCTTTGGGAAAAATTGAGTTAGCATAATGTAATATTCTCTAGCTAGCCGTCAACAGATATAACAACTGCTTAGCTGTAACAGCTTCCTGATCTACTTTTCAAGGGACTCTTTCTTCAGCTGACATATTCTAATGACAATATCTATGCTTAGGGCCTCTAGAACCTAGTTTTTAAGTGGTAGATAACTTAAGCTCTGTTGCATTTTGACAGGTCTATGAATTATATACAATTAAATCCCAGTAACCGAATGTAGTGATTAATACAAGCCCAAACTGTCTCCATAGAGCTACATGTTCTTTACAATGCAACTCCATTTGAGACCAAGGGCTTTTTTAAAGCGAAATTGCTGGGGAGCTCTCAATTTTCAGCTTATATGAAGGAGACTATGCACACACTTCCAAGACAGTGCACAAGGAGACCTGCAAAAGTCACGTGAGTATCACTGCACCTGGTAACACTGAACTCATACTCAAATTGGCATTCAAAGCTAGAAAATAAATGAACAAAGATTGTCCCTACCATTATCTTGTTGCTCAAGCCTTGATGTTAATCTAAGGATGTGGAAAAATGTCTAGTTTGATAGTACGATCTGTGTTGTCATTAGATAATTTACATTCCTAGGTACCCAAGCTGGTCTAGTAAAAGACATCAGAACCAAAAACAATCTGATTTCTAACAGAAAATTAATTATAGGTGCAAAGAAGGAGGCACATTTTAGCAGAATACCAAAGCAGAAGAATAAAAACAGAGCCAGCAGGGTAGTACAGAGTTAACAGACCCCATCTAGAACTGCAAGAAGAAACTCATGCACTGTTCTAGATTAGGAGAGAGATCACAGAGGCTAAGGAAAGTCCACATCAGAACAAATGTGGTGAATTAGGTAACAGAAAATGGTTCCTTGGCCCAAGTACGGAAGAGAGGAAATACTAACTGAAAATGCCTTCATTGGTTAGACAGACTAACTCATGTTTAGAAACCAAGCTAAGGAAGTGTTTTGGCCTCAGCTTAACAGTTTCCCTATGGATAGCCCCATTTGTTTAAGCTGAACCTTCCAACATCGTCTTTGCTCAAATCGTTTGGTCTTCAGAATCTTGGGTACTACCCTCTCCTCAACAACAGCTTGTTCCTGACTCCTTCACAAAGCTCCAGCCCTAATGGATTTAAGCTTACTTCTCATAGAGGTTAACAAGCTATCTCAATAGCTTCCTCACACTCAAGAGTTACTGAGCTTTCAGTGCTTCTTCACTCTTACTTAAAAGGGATTGTTATTGGAAAACCTAACGTATTCAATATGACAGAGCTGGGTTTACAAACGTACTCGTCTGGTTTCTATTGACATTTAAAAACAATGTTAGTGACAAAAAATGTAATTATTCCTAAATGATGGAAACAAGGAGCCAGGCATACTGAATGAACTTTTTTTGAACCTCTATTCATTTCACTTCAGATTTGGGCAGAGAGTTTTGCTGGTTTCTATTTTATCCTAATAATTTTATCCATGTTCCAGACTTCATAAGCTCTGTGGCTGTAAAGCTTTCTTGTGGAATTCACCCATTACCACAGAACACCAATTGCCACAGAAACCCAGCATGTCCCTAAAAAAGGAGAGAGTTTTCTTGCATTCCCATGTACAGATGAGGTGAGAACATGCAGTGAGCATATGCTGACATAGCTCACTCCATCATTTTTCAGGCAGCCTTAAACTGCAGTTCTGAAAGGTGTGAACTACCTCATCTATCTCAGTTGAGGCTGGAAGGATTCCCCTCTTCCAGTCTGTAGAATCTGCTGATTTGTACTGTGTCATAGAAATTTGATGGTTTGGCTACCAAATTCCCTTTCTTGTTGTAAGTACATTACTTTATTTCCTTCCTCCTAACTTTGCTGAAATCCACCTACGTAGCTGCCTCTTCCTCTCCAATTGCAATGGGTACAAATTGAAATACAAGGAACTCTATTCAAATGTCCATTGGAAAAAAAACCTTTTACTCTAAGGGTAATCAGAAGCCAGCACAGGTTGCCTAGAGGGTGTGGAGTTGCCAACCTCGCAGGTACCTTGACAAAGTAAAGCCAAGCCTTTGACACAGTTTCTCACAGCATTCTGCTTCAGAAACTGTCAGCCTCTGGCCTGGGCAGGCGCACACTCTCCTGGGTGGAAAACTGGTTGGATGGCCGGGCCCAGAGAGTGGTGGTAAATGGTGTTAAATCCAGCTGGAGGCCAGTCACAGGTGGGGTTCCCCAGGGCTCAGTGCTAGGTCCAGCCCTGTTCAATGTCTTCATCAATGACCTGCATGAAGGCATTGAGTGCACCCTTAGCAAGTTTGCAGATGACACTAAGCTGGGTGGAAGTGTCGATCTGCTGGAGGGTAGGGAGGCTCTGCAAAGGGATCTGAACAGGCTGGACCACTGGGCAGACTCCAATGGCATGAGGTTTAACACAGCCAAATGCCGAGTCCTGCACCTGGGGCACAACAACCCTATGCAGAGCTACAGACTGGGTGAGGTCTGTTTGGAGAGCTGCCAGGAGGAGAGGGACCTGGGGGTGTTGGTCGACAGCCGGCTGAACATGAGCCAGCAGTGTGCCCAGGTGGCCAAGAAGGCCAATGGCATCCTGGCTTGTATCAGAAATGGTGTGACCAGCAGGTCCAGGGAGGTTATTCTCCCTCTGTACTCAGCACTGGTGAGACCGCTCCTTGAATACTGTGTTCAGTTCTGGGCCCCTCACCACAAGAAGGATGTTGAGGCTCTGGAGTGAGTCCAGAGAAGAGCAACAAAGCTGGTGAATGGGCTGGAGAACAGGCCTTATGCTGAACAGCTGAGAGAGCTGGGGTTGTTTAGCCTGGAGAAGAGGAGGCTGAGAGGAGACCTCATTGCTCTCTACAGTTACCTGAAAGGAGGTTGTAGAGAGGAGGGAGCTGGCCTCTTCTCCCAAGTGACAGGGGACAGGATGAGAGGGAATGGCCTCAATCTCCACCAGGGGAGGTTTAGGCTGGACATTAGGAAAAAAAAATTCACAGAAAGGGTAATTGGGCACTGGCACAGTCTGCCCAGGGAGGGGGTTTATTCACCTTCCCTGGAAGTGCTTAAGGACAAGGTGCTAAGGGGCATGATTTAGTGTTTGATAGGAATGGTTTGACTTGATGATCAATTGGGTCTCTTCCAACCTGGTTATTCTATTATTCTATGAATACCTGCCATCTCTACAGTCTAAAATTTCACAGAGAGGAAGAAATCTAAAGTAACAAAAAAGAGGTTTGGTGCAGAAAGATTGCAGGAGATTCACAGATGTAGAAGCAGTAATGTATTGGCAAGGCATGTCTGTGTCGGGGAGCTGTGTTCGTGTCATACTACAACCTCCACAAACAGACATCTTGACTTGATTAATTTTCTAGTTCTTCCTGCCTCTCAGTAAGACAAGGCAATACTGAGACTTGTGTAATGATAATGTAAGGCTCTTCATTGGCCGCATTCATCTCCATGCTGCCCACTGACAATCCATTTGTTTCACCACCATTTTGTTTTACCTTAAAATCAGGTGGGATTGGTGTTAGGCAGATTTAGCTTTCTCAAATTTAGAAGTTTAGAATCGGCCATTCTTCTAGGCTCCCCCTTACAACAAATCAAAAGAAGCAGACATCTCAAAAGAATAAGACTTCCCTTCTCAGATTAAGCATCTGAGAAGGAATAATTACAGTTCCAGAATGGGCTGTTGTATGACTAGGCTTCCTTCAGTACTGGTGGAAAACAACTTCTAGATACCAAAATGTGATTAATGAGCATTATAGTAAGATTATAGGGTTATTGGAACGGCACTTGCTCTGATGGGATTTCACTTTATTAGCTTCCCCCATTGCCATCACAGTACAAACAACTAAACTTATTAAGACCCCATTTATTTACCACAACCAATATGTTTAAGCTACCACACAGCACTGGTCACCTGGACTGAAACAAGGCAAGCTGAAAAGCATATTAGCAATTAAACAATTTAGTCCCTCTTAAGAAGAGCCCAAATAAGTGTTCTAGTACCTCCTGTTGGCTGTAGCTGACAACATGAGAGCAAAGGCTGGTCAGCACGTTATGTATCACTCCCTAAGAATAAGCAGGTAAGGATCAGAAAGTACATTAGAGTCACCATCAAAAGTTTCACAGTGGTCCAAAGAAAAGTCAAGATATGCTTCATTAGCAACTGGAAACGAAAAAAGAGGGTGAAGGGCAAGGAATCAATCTTTAAAACCATTAAGAAATGAAAGCCACCTATGAGATACCATTACAGCAGAAGTTCCCAAATTGAATGAAGCATGAAAAATGCTGGAAGAGTAGGACACAGCTAGGAGTCAGAAATCTTTTTGGATTAATTTTGTCTCCAGTGCACTGAAATGACTCCAGCAAATCTTTTATACTCTTTCTTCGTGACCTTGTTACCACTCCCCTAATTCACATCACAGTTAACCTGCAACATTTACCCTACAAGGAAGCAGAAATGTTTGAAAGTTTTTTGATATCCAAGACATGGGCTTTGAAAGCACAATTATTAAAAAACATGAGCACTTAGGAGACTATCAATAACACCTCTGAAGAGTATTTTGAAATTAGGAAGGGCCCATTCAGCTGGAACTGAAGGAGATGAATCACTTCACAAAGCCTGGGACCTCTGTTTGCTTCCAGAAGCATATACAGACTACCTGCAACACTGTATTATTAATCAATGTCTGAGTGCAAAACTAACAAAAGAACCCAAAACCAAACTGTATCTGGACATCACACAGTTTCAACTTCCTACACCTAAACCACAGAGGTTCAATAATCTCTGTTTGGTAGGAACAAGTGTTCAGAAGTAACTAATCCATAGAGTAATGAAGTGCAAGAGTGCCAAACTGCCCATAAACACTTGGATGACAGCACAGATAGGAATTCAGCCTTAAAGGATGCAGCCTTACTGAGAAGCCATGCACTGTGAGCAAGACAGTCCCAAAGAACAATGAAGGTGATGCAAGGAAACTCATATTACTGCACGATTAGTTTACATTCCCACTGGCTCAAACCTCATCTGTCTGCAAAAAATAATGTGAAAAATAAGGTAATTCAGTTACCTTAATAAACCACTACCACATGAAATGTTAGTTAATGCTGTCCTTAAATTAGACTAGAAGATTCATTTATTTAAAGGCTTTGTTCAAGTGCAAGGCTGTCAGTTGCATTACCATTAACTAATGACAGCAGGAATTTTGGGCTGTACAAACAGGCTGTCATGTTTTTGCTATCTGTGAAAAGCTGATGTAGTTAAGCCATGGGAAATATAAGAAGTTACTGGAATTAGTGAGGGTGCATATGTTTCCGGGTTTCTAGGAAGGCTGAAGTATGAGAATTTCACAGATGTGGGAACTTCTGATAGCATTCCAGTTGAAACAAACTTGTAACAAACCCTGTGGAGAGCTTCATTCAACAGCATGAGCTAACCAAGAAAACAGTCATTTCTGGCTAGTAGCATCAATATTGGCAGCAGCCATGAACTCCGTAAACAGCTCTGCTTTCTGGTTGTCAGAGAGCTGCTAAAGCAGATGTGAAACTCATCAAAAATAGGTCACAAACAGAGAACATGCAAGGGAATGCATCACTATCAGAGTGATCTGAAAATAAGTAATGCTGGAACATCTTGGTAGCGTTTGTAATCCTGAAGCATATCCAACACAAAACTGCACCCAACGGGCTGTTTCTTAACACAGGACCCTTCCACAGACCGTACTGTCTGTGTGAATAAGGGCGCAGTGATTTCAGCAGCTTAAGTGTCAGACAGAAGAAGTAGTACTGAATTGTACTCTGCTTTCCTCTGTAACTGGGTTTTCTGAGAGAGGCTTCCATTTCTGTTTTTTTTCCTCAAACTCTATAATCAACTCAGACAGAGGCACCTCAATGAGTCGAACATGGAATTTGCCATTACAAACAGATTACAAGTTCACTCCGTCTAATAGGCAGTTCTCCTGCAATAGTCGTTCCTCCATGGAATGGAATTGTGACCAACATGGCAATTACGTTCTCTTTCTCTCTTTTTCTTCCCACCCCCAAAAGCCCACAGGACTCAAATCCTTGGAATTTTCCCAAATGGAGATTCACTTGGATCTACTTCTAGGAGTCTTACAGTACTTAAAACACTTAATTTCCTTTATTACGAGGTTTATAAAGGAACATGATTTAATTCTAAAGGGTACAGGTTATGAAAAATAATGTACTTGGGCTATAACAGGACTAAACAAGCAACCTACAGGTCCCGTCATTCCCCTGGGGAGCCTCCCTGGCTGGCCTTCACAGCCCAGGTGTGAAGATTGTTTTTGGCCAAATGCCTTCAGCAAGCTGAGTCTAAGAACCACAATCTGAAGCAGGTTTAAATATTTCCCACATCAGTCAGTTGCAAGGCAAACACCAACACTATCCTTTGCCTGGTTGCTTCCATTTCCATCACAACAGTAGGTTTTATCCTTCCACTACCTAATGACATTGTATAATTAAGTGTTAATAAAAAGAAGGGACTAGTCAGACAAAAAAAATTTTTAAAGCTGTTGCTATCATTGGTCCATATATGTTAAGGTCTGCTTATACATTTAACTGAGAAAACAGTTCTGCAGCAAGTATTCAGCAACTAGATGATATTTAAGGTCCCTTCCAACCCAAACTATTCTATGACTCTATGATATTCCCTTCTTTTAGTAGTAGTTGCTAAAAAATAGTGTTTAACACAGCAACATTGAAGAAACTTCACATTATTGATGTTTCAAACCAGCAATAAGGCTTCTCTCCTTTGGGGTAGAGAGGGGTCAGGAAGATGGGATGGTAGAGGAATCTTATATCCAACTGAAAAGAAACTTTGCAGCTTCCATTCATTTGGAATCCTTTGCTGTGAACAATTTATGCTTATTTTATCACAGATTTATTATCTAGGGTGAAATTTGGTAGTTTATTACTATGTTAAAACTGGTGAGATAACTAACAATTACTTTTATATTTAAGTGACAGCACTCAAAGGTGGGGCCTTTTAAGCTACTGGGATTTTATTACTATTGTTCATCTAAGCAATAACTCATAAATACTCATATTTCCTATGGCTACAGGTGGAAATCTTGAAGGCTGAAGCATGATGCTGCACTAAGTTCTTTCGAAGAACAGGTTTCTAGAAAAGGCTGCTGCAGAGGGAAAATAGAAAGCCATTACTTTCCAACAAGGACATGAAAGGACTGTTTAATTCTTTAAGAAGAAATCAGACTACATACTTTCACTCAGTTCTTGGCCAGAACTCTTGTTCTCTTCCCTCCTCGTGGAGCAGCACATTAAGTTCAGTTAGCTGCTGTTCTTTGACTGCCAGGGGTGCTTTAATTCCAACAGTGATGCAAGTTTGCAAAGTAGCATGGATGGATGGGAACAGAAGCAGACTTAAGCGTCTGCTGACAAACCATTTGAGAAGTTTTTTTCTTTCCCTAAGGTTGCAGTTCATGGGTAAGCTCTCACTTCCAAAACCAGAGCAATGTGCATTTTTACCAAGTAAAAATAATGCAGACAAATTAGATAGTAACTATTACAGAAAACTTGGCAGAATTTTAGTTTACACAAGGCTTTCCAAAACTCTGGTCTTTGTAGTTTGAACTTGTCTGTTTGGTTTACTGTTCCTTTTGGGCCTGAATAAAACTTGTATCTATGAATTCCGATTTAATCCAGCAAACCCAAATAAATCCTAATGCAAACATGGGTCAGTCAGCTCTTGATGTTTGGCTCCAAATCTGGGGCTTCTAACATATGAACTCTGGTTTCCCAAGTTGTTTGGAGACACATTTGGGCTGGACTCAAAATGAACTCCATGGACTCCTTCCCTGAATTTTTATAGACTCAGTGACAGAGAAATCCTTCCTCAAACACAACTCATCAACTGTTAGTCATCAGATCCTCAGTTGTAGTCAGACACTGAGCTACCTTTTGTACTGTAATCTGTTGATAGTCTAAACTGGTGCTTACCCCATATTTCCACTAGCTGCAACATGTTTTGAAAATTTGAAATGGCTTACTTCAACTTGCCTGCAATGATCTGTGTACATCTGGTAGAAAGCATAAGAAGTGAATGATTAATCACATTCTTCCTAGCAATTTAGAAGCGTTGATGAACACCAGGAAACATTGTAATTAGTACTGAAAAAAAGAAGGCGGCAATACATTAGAAGCCTTACTGCTGTTTTCAATAGAAGCATCAGAGTAATTAAGTCTGCTAATTAGACATTACCTTCTAAAAAAGCAAATAACAATAGATACATTTCATGTACTGTCCATATTTCTGTGCAAAAATCATAAGCTGAGCACGTATGACTATCACACACAATCGTTGATCATCGTAGCAACTCCAGCAACTTTATCTAAAAATTGGTAATAAACACAAACATACAAACAGTGAAATAATTTATCTTCAACGGGCATCTTTCAGTATGTCACTTACTAAGTAGTTCTGTACTTCAAATACTTGCTTCAGTGAAATATGCAGAAATTCTATTTGTATTTCACTGTCATCTTGAACTATGAGACTGTGCAAGGCATTGCTTTGTTTTATGTTGTGGTTCACAGTCTCTCAGACTGATCAGAGGGGAAAGTTGCACCTTTGTACACGGGGAAAAAAAACATGCCACATTAATTAAAATTATTTTGAACGCATTATAAGCTGTTAATTCTGTACACCAAGAAGTTGTGAATTAAAGTTGAGGATTTTCTCTGAAACAATTCAAAGAGATTTTGTTGTTCTATTCACACTGTATTAATCTTAATCTTGCATTTTCTAGAATTGTTTGGCTTAATAGCTGTACAAAGTCTCAAGTCCAATGTAGACTGCAGGTTTCCATGAATTTGAATGAACTGAGTTTTAAATTTTATGCTTTAGAGAACGAACAGGAAAACTGGAAAGTTAGAACTTCAAAAGAACAATAAGTTTTTTTGTTTTCACAAATGCTCAAGTCTAAGTAGGAAAGCTCTGCTATTACCCTCTCTGGTGTCCGTGACCTTGTATAGGGATAGTATATTAAAGAAAAATAGAGATCTAGCAAAACCATTCTTTAAGGTAGTTGTCTATTGTATTTAAATCTTCCACCAAAACCCTTAAGAAATGGTAATGTTTCTCTGCCAAAATTCTGACAAACAGGGAAAAAAGCACCAGGAGCGAAAATTATTATTGTTTTAATTCTGAAGCGTCCCTAGTTGAAACTATCACCAAAATATTCCTGCTTAGAGAAGGAAGTTCAGCATACTGCATTGGCTGCAGAGTTGAAGGCCACTAAGTCCAAAGCTGAAACACAAATTTGACAAGATGATGAGATTCCCCTAGGGCTCATCTTAAGAGGCAGAACAACGATGGATTACAGTGCTGCGAGACATTCCACTCAGAATACTTATATCTGCCTCCTATGTAGGTAGTCACATAGCAAGTCAGAGGTAGGGTTAGGTATACAATGAGCAACTAATGAATCTGTTATTATTTCAGATATTTTTTAAAAAACCAAACAAACAGATAAAAAAAATCAAAGAAATAATCTTTTTTAATTGGAAACTACAGATTTGCATTAAGTGCATTTGAAGTTATAACTTAAGAAATTGTTCAGAGTTCTATCAAATGTATCATCCTATCTGAATTAGGTACAAAAAACAGAGCCAGAATATTTGGAGAATTTTCAGTGGAGTATGCATTGGGATAAAAATAAAAATAAAACCAAAATCCAGACTAAACAACATCAAAAACCACCCCCATGGAGCATCCCACCCACCCTTAATCATCACTTGTTTGGGGTTTTTTTGAGACATTACTGACCCCTTTTCAGAATAGAAATGTTCACAAGTTTTTCACATTTATTGTAACAACTATAAAATTGTTACTGATTCAAGTAAAAAAATCTGACCAGTACACTAGCTTGATATTTGAGATAGCTCCCTGCTCTCCTACAACTCTCCTGTATAATTTGTTCAGTCTCTTAATTTCACTTTCATATCCATAACCTGTGAGTAGCAGGGCTGCCCACATTATGTCAGCCACCACCAGGCTTGCCAGAGCTCAGTATCATGGACAGAGGACTATCCAGCACATAACGTGTCTTTGCATGTGTCCACCACTGTATGAGATTACATAGAATGAAAAAACCTCAAAAAGTAATGGGAGAAGTCCCCAACATCATCATTATTATTATTATTACAATTTTATTACATATACACACAAAGAGATTTTTTTAAAAAAACATGTAATATATATAAAATCTGTATCTCTCTCATCCCTCTTGATTACTTACTAAGACCTTGTGGTTGAAGAACATGATCACATGAAAAGTGAGCGTGATATCAGGAAACAATTCTATTTGGAAGCTACTACAGCACAGAGACCTATTGAGCATCCATTTCTTTTTGAAAAGACCATACGCGCTTGACTAGTCAGAAGCAGATCCAAGACTGTATCCAAACCCTAAACTGCAGTCCAAATCCCACTTTTACCCCACAAGGATTCTTCTCAGTCAGGCTCCACTAGGGCCCATGGGGCACTAAACTCCTCACCCATTCAGAAAACATGATTAGTGGCCACACATAGAGCCTGATGGACTGATATCCCCATCTTTCCTGCCTACCTATGCAGTTATCCCCTCCCAAGCTGCTAGACAAACACAGTGACTGTTGAACAGCATGGGCATGGCAGCAACTTGAAAGAGAAAGAGGAGAGGATATAGAGTACAGTGAAGTTAAAAGGAAAAGAATATGTGCATTAAAGTAAAGAAACACCTTCTCTGTCTTCTCCATCCTGCTTCCCTTTGAACCCCCAAACCTGTACTCAGATGGGACGGTCAGGGCAAAGTTCTAAAGGATAGGAAACCAAATAGGCAGGTATGAATAAAGGGAGTGCAGGGGGAAGAGAACAACCACAAAATACATGAACATTGACCGCAATCATGTTATATCATTTCCTCCCTGCACAGCAATGCTGGTCTGAAGCAGTACCCTTACACGGCAAGTTCTGGCCTCTTTAGTTTAAGCATTAAAAAGTCCAGTTGCAGCATCTGAATAAAAGCCAAGAGAAATAACAAACCATTTCCCTATTGCAGCACCTGCATTTTCTAAATATATATACACTACTAAAACTCAGAATTAAGCACAAAGTAAAAGTTATGCTGTGAGAAAGTAGCAGGCAGATGTGCTGCTACTCTAAATGTCTACACAGACAGAAGATTTTTAAGCTGCACACAAAATTAAAGATGAAGTGTTGTTCCTAGTAGGTTACACAGTAATGTGCCAACGTGAAAAAAAGAAATCATCATCCAAACATCTAAGATGTTACAAACATCAATACAGGGCCTAGCATTTAGCAAGAGGACAAGCTAAACAGAATTCCCAGGAAGATGTATATAAATAACATCAAATCTACTTTATTGAACAAGTCTCTTCATTTTATGTGTGAATAGCTTGCAGCCCAAGGAACAGCCTAAGATCTTAGGCCCTCCAAGTAAAGAGCAAACAGAGATGTCATCTGTGTCCTTCTTTGCAAAGCCTAGCTCAGGCCCACAGCTGCCACGCTTAAGTTCTGCTCTTCAGACGTGAATAGGAATGGCAGAGGTAGCACAATTACCTCTTAAGTGCATGTGGAGACAATGAAGGGTCAATTGTGCATGTCGCTTCACACTGTCTGTTGTAATGTTCTCAAAGCTACAGAACTGAGGGGGAACAATTGTACATTGAAGGGATAGATCAGAAAGCACATTTTCAGTTGTGCCACGAAACATTTAACTCAGCCTGAGAGTTGTAGGTTGGGCTGCTGACTGTCTTCCCATCTCCTCTGGCTAACAGCAACAGTCTGTTGCTATGTCCTTCCATAATGCACGCCTTTATGACCTCCCCAGTAACCAAGGAGCTCTGCCTGAGCAGAAGGGAGCAGCTAGCAAACAAGATTCACCTTTTCTCACAGAAACCAAGGACTGCAGGGCAACCAGGAGCAGGAGGAACTGAGAATTCTGTGACAGATTATCATTCATAGCCATCGCCCTCCATTTCTCAGCACAGGTGCACAGGTTGGTGTTCTGTCCCAAAAGTGGTAGGTAGCCCTTCAAGGAAGACACACAAACTTGATACTCACTGACCCTGAGAAAGGGAACTTACTTCCCTTCACAGCATACAATGCTCCTGTTTCATGAGAGACCCATAATCAATCGTATTGACTGACAGATTTGTAAGCAGTGTTTTTAACGCTCAGCCTGGACCAGTGTGGGACTAGAACAACCTGGAACATACCTGCTGAGACCTGAGGCTCATATTGCTTACAAGAGGAACAAATTCCAAAGGAAGTGGCACAAAAAGGTACATGTTGTTGTAAGCTTTGCTATAAGAAATCTTGTTGAAACTTATAACAATGCAGGAAAAAAATAAATCAGGATTTCCTTTTGAATGTGCTAGAGAATGATTGAACAGAGATAGCCTTGTTCAAGCCCCAAGAAACACTTTTTGGCACACAAAAGATATAGATTCAACTTAATTTTATTAGGCAGTTATTTGAAATAAGATGATTGAGGAAGAGGTTTTGTCTAGGGATAAAAGCTCAGCTATTTTTTTCTTTAACATAAAATGTTGCTGTAAGGATGCCAGCTTGAAAAAAACCTACACTACAATAAATGTAAAAATACTCCCAATGATTTCGTAAGTGTGCACTGCAGCCATTCAGAGCAGACATAATCACTACATGTCACATTGGCAACTATATGGTACTTGCATCCGCTGTGGTGCAGCAAACTACGGAACACAGGTAAATTAGAGGGAATAGAGAAAGGGGCAGTGATACTGCAAGGGTTTGGAAAACATTAATGAAAAAGAAAGGTTGAAACAATTGTTTGTTCAGTGAGAGAAAGGAAAACTATGAGTGATTACAATAGGTTTCCAAGATGTAAAAGGCTGGGATTTTTAAACAACTAAAGACTTTATGTGACCCTTTGTTCACGAGCTACCTTTAACATAATTTTAAGTAGAGAGGATTTAGAAAGGTTTACCCCTCAATATTTAACTAAGTTTAATTAAACCAGTAGCCTCAACTACTCAGAGGGTCGTGACATCATTTTCAGAGGGTTTAAAGCTACAAATTCATCTGTCGGGAGAGTTTAAGTACAGATCCTGCCTAAAAGCTGGGTGACATACAAGATTACTTCCTGAAGGGCACTCCAATCTTCTGTTTCAGCAGTGTTGCAGAACTTGGATGGATGTCAAATTGGCAATTATCATCCAGGCCCTTATTGCTCCTGTTAGAAAGCTGGCCTCCTGAGCTTTTCAGCTACATTAGCAGGTAACACTCTCAGTGTCCAAGCATCAGTATATGACTAACCTGTTCTGCACAAAAAGCTTTACTACTTATTGCAGTCCTTTATTTTTTTTTTTTTTTTTTACTCCGCTGTAGTCTGTAGTCCAAGTGACAAGGTATAGCCTCTAGGTCAGAGCCCTGTCACACCAGCCACCAGGTGGCCGTTCCATGAGCATGAAAAGCAGCACAGAACCAACTTCGCACCAGGCAGAGTTCAGAGCTACCAAGTCCCTGCAGGTAGCCAAGGAGGCAAATAGCATCCCGGCTCATATTAAAAAATGGTGTGGCCAGCAAGAGCAGGGAAGCGATTATGCCTCTGTGCTCAACACTGGTGAGGCTGTAACTCAAATACTGTGTCAAGGTTTTGGCCCTTGTCAAAGACGACATTGAGGGGCTGAAGAGTGTCCAGGGGAGGGCAACAAAGCTGATGAAGGGTCTGGAGCACAAATCCCATGAGGAACGGCTGAGGGAACTGGGCTGAGGAGGCTGAGGGGAGACCTTATTGCTCTCTACAACCACCTGAAAGGATGTTGTAGCAAGGTGTGTGCTGGTCTTTTCCCTCAAGGAACAAGTGATGGTAAGAGTGGAAATGGCCTCAAGTTGCACCAAGAGAGGTTTAGATTGGATATCAGGGAAAATTTCTTTACTCAAAGAGTGGCGAAGCATTGGAACAGGCTGCCCAGGGAAGTGGTGGAGTCACCATCCCTGGAGGTGTTCAAAAGGCACGTAGATGTGGCACTGTGGGACATGGTTTAATAGGTAGGGTGATGTTGGGCTGATGTTTGGACTTGATGACCTTAGAGGTCTTTTCCAACCTTATTGATCCTATGATTCTTTGAGAAGTGTGCTAAAAAAAGGGGGGGGGGGGGAGGAGGGGTAAAAAATATTTTTCAAAGCGAAAAAAAAAATAGTAAAAAGGGGGAAATGGCGTTAATGGCAGGGAATTCCTTCCCCTTAAGGCCATGCCCGGAGCAGGAGAGCTTGGAAGCGGCGCCCCGGGCGCTCGGCTGGGCACAGGCGGCGGCATCGTGCCCCCTGGCGGCTGCTTCCCCGCACGGCGGCTCCGCGGGGCTAAGGGGGGCAGGGAGCGGGGTGGCGCTCGGTGCGGGGGAGCAGGCACAGCGCAGGGCAGGGTGGGGGAGGAACCGCAGAGTGGCTTGGGTTGGAAGGGACCTCAAAGATCATCCAGTTCCGAGTCCCCCCGCCACGGGCAGGGACACCTCCCACCAGACCAGGCTGTTCCATGTAAACTGGCCTTGAACACCTCCAGGGATTACAGAATCACTAGGTTGGAAAAGACCTCCAGGATCGAGTCTGACCATTCCTATCAAACACTAAACCGTGTCCCTCAGCACCTCATCCATCCGTCTTTTAAACACTTCCAG
>WAAB01024242.1:344695-441751 GCA_013389865.1 Piaya cayana
ACAGAGAGAGAATAACCTCCCTGGACCTACTGGTCACATCATTTCTGATACAAGCCAGGATACCATTGGCCTTCTTGGCCACCTGGGCACACTGCTGGCTCATGTTCAGTCAGCTGTCAGCCAACACCCCCAGGTCCTTCTCCTCCAGGCAGCTTTCTAGACAGTCTCCTAGTCTGTAGCTCTGCATAGGGTTGTTGTGCCCCAAGTGCAGGACCTGGCACTTGGCTTGTTAAATCTCATGCCATTGGCCTCAGCCCAGCAGTCCAGCCTGTTCAGATCCCTTCGCAGAGCCTCCCTACCCTCCAGCAGATCGACACTTCCACCCAGCTTAATGCCGTCTGCAAATTTGCTAAGGGTGCACTCAATGCCTTCATGCAGGTCATTGATGAAGACATTGAACAGGGCTGGACCCAGCACTGAGGGCAGGGGACACCACAAATGGAGATGAGGCATCCACATAAGCAGATGGGGCATCCACAAATTCCTTGGGCAACCCATACCAGTCTCACCATCCTCATCATGAAGAATTTCTTCCTAACATCTAATATAAAACTTCCCCCTCCAATTTAAAGCCATTTCCCCCTCATCTTATCATTCCATTGTCCTTGTAAAAAGTCCTTCACCAGCTTTCTTGTATGCCCCAACTAGGTGGGCAAAGGGTGAATGATTGGGGAATGGGAAACCTCCATTTAGCTGATCCCGAGTCCAGGTGACCAGGGGTGTGGGAGACAAGGCAAGGGTTGGAGAGAAGTGAGGGGAAGCACAACAGGCTGCAAGTGCAGAAGAGAACAGAATTATGGCTTATCAGGGAAAGGTGATGAGGAGGAATGGGTAGAGGCAAACCTAGGATGGTTTTAAATGCATGCAGCCAGGAAGGAGGGGATTCATTTCTTTTTGGAAGTTGGAAGTCCATCACCAGCAGGACTTTGCTCTCCAGCCCTTCTACTGCAACTCCAAGTCTGAGACTCACAGAGATGCTAACCCTAAGGCACACTACACCTCCCCTCCCCTGCCTTCCTGCTGCAGCTATCCCATTACCTGTCTGTCCTTTCCCATTAGGAACCAACAGTCATCCCCCTCCTCCCTGCTCAGGCTCCTGGAAGAGTAGTTTTCAAACCACATCCTGCTACCATAAAGCTTTAATTTAACAGACTAAATATTACAAGATGTTATTATAATCTGCTGGGACCCGTTGCTGTAAAGTGATTTTGACAATATCAAAACAGTAGGAAAACTCATGTAATGATGTTAAAACCAGGTAGTCAAAATGAACATTTCAATCTAAAGCTTCAACTCAACTTTTATCTTCTGATAACTAAAACTCAGCTCAGGCTGGTTTTTAATTGCCATTTAAAATCTACACACATTTGAAAGCCACAAGGTGCTCACTTCCACTCTGGAAACATCCCCACATCTATCTTTGCTTTTTCCTCAGCAGGAGCTAGCGCTGCTTTGTTTCTTCATTGAAGCTCACTGCGCTAAACTGCCTGCCTCGCCGTGTGAGATGGGAGGAGGTTTGGTCAGATGGATGCTGAAGGTGGTTTTCCTCTCCAGGTCACATTGCATGCTCATCATTTTCTGTTAATGGGGCTGGAGGCATGAGTCTACCAATAAAATCTGGACATGATCATCATCCTATTATGCTAGACAGTATAGCTTCCCTGCAATTTAATTTAGCTGTTTAAACAAGTATAGGCCTCAGAATGTGTGTCCTCTGATTGCTCTGAAGATGGCTCAGCAATACCAACTTCCTAAAAGGGATTCAAGGACATCAGAATAAAACAATACAAACAGCTCTATTGATTTCCAAAACGTAGCCCATAGGAGGTCACTTAACTGAGGCAAAAGTTACTTGTTACCAGCCCTACACAGGGAGAAAGAAACACACAAAACCCACAAGTCTACTCCAACTGTCAGAGGAAGTGGAAGCACCAAATAGCTTCAGCTTCCTGCTTTGGCAGCATCTTTGGCTCTCCAAGCCCAGACTCTCCCCCGTTCCTTGCTCCCATAGGTCCAAGATTCAAGAAAACACATCTAGGGTCTTGTTTCCCCACAAAAGGGTCACATGAGAACCAGGGAGTGTTCTTACAGCTATAAGGTAGGAGATTTCAACATGCACTTCATGCCTTCAGCACTGCCACTGCAACCCCCATTTTACAAAGTTCACTTACAAACAGTGCGACAAACCTGCCCCACCTCACATTTTCAACCAGCAAATGGATATTTACAGACAAACCAATCTGGATAGCCTAAAGTACTCTTCATTTTGGGGTTCACCTTCAGTCAAACTCCAAAGAGCACCCAAAAGCAGCAAGAAAGCTAGGATGAGGAAAAACATCTAGATGTTGTATCACATAGCCTGGATCTGTGCATTTCTCATGCCTCCAAGAAAGCGGTTCTGATACTTCAGAGCCTGCGGGCTTACTTGTTTTAACTACCATTTGTCTACAAAGATCTGTAAATACAGAGAGGGCAACTCTTGCATCTCTGAGAGAAGTTGCACTTAATCAACTGGGAGTCCTCACTGCACCAACATGATTACTGGAAGTCTAAAAAAAAGCCTAAAGTACTATCCATCCAGGAAAAAAAACCCCAAAAAACTAGACCTGCAGCCTACTCAGATGTGGGAAGCTAAATGATGGCAGCTTTATCATCACCCAGGGCAGAAGGAACACCATCTGGATTTTGAGAGGAAAACACATGACAACAAAATCACCAACGGATCTCCTTTTACTAACCAAAGTCCCACTGATGTCTGTCTGACATAGAAAGGGCAGGCTTGTCTTGGCACTCAGTGCCAGAGACCTGAAGACATTCCTCATCTTCAGGTTTTCAATTAAAAAAAACCTCCAGTAACATAGCTGTTAACCACTTACAATTTACAAGATCTTATCATTTTCTAACAGAGGCGCCAACTCCTCCAAAGTAGGCTTAAGTCACATGATAAGAGTCTTGCTTCTCTAATTTCCATATAGAAAATCCTTCGGAAATCATCCCAGGCCTTAAAAAGTCCATGGACAAGTTAAATACTTTCCTAGACACGAGTATATGCTTCAGAGCCTGGAAAACCTAGCACAAGGCAGGCAGCCAGCCAGAATCAGTATTCAGACTTTTTTTTTTTTTTTTGTGACTGGCATGGTTTACCTTTTATTGATTTTATACAGGGTGCTTTTGTGACAGAACAGGGAAGATTTAAACAGGGAAGATTTTTTTGTTACACATCTGCTCAGCTTTTTCCCATCATCTGTATCGTGCTGGCAGAGTGCCCTGCAGAAAGCACTACAGCCTATGTTGGTTTGTATCCTTTGTCAACAGTAGATTGCCAGTCAGTGCAGAATACATGTGCAGTGTATTAATGTGATCTTACACAAGTGATGTTCAGGGGGTGTTTTGCTATAAATGAACCCCTGTGATATCATGGATGCTACTGATTTATGTTTGAATTACTATATCAATAATTATGCCTGTACGTCTGAATACGAAGTGCATGTCCTCATCATTCTAGTTGGAGTTCAGCCTGGACTTGTTGCTCACCCCAGTGCCCTACAGAACTTCATTCTCCTGCTCCACAGGCACATACTGAAGCTATTTCCAAACTGCTTATTGCAGGAACTTGTGTGACAAGAAAGAGAGAAGCGATGAACCAGGTTGTTCTACATTCTGCACAAAACCAAACTGAAGCTGTCTTTTTTTCCCCCCCTGAGACACATAGAATAATTTTTGGGACGGAATTAAAATGAAGATGTACCTATGAATGTTGAACAATGTAAACTGTCACTGGCTTCCTTAAATTACAAGATACTTGTGAAGCATGTCTCAGAAGGAACAACACTTCAAACAGAAAAAAAAGTTATTCTACTGCTGTAACCACTTGACCATTTGTTCCCATCTTCCAGTCCTGTTCATAGCAGCCAGTCCCTCAAAGACTGGATAACTAGATTTCTTGGGACACCAGTCTTTGCACTTCGCCACTTTCCTTTGCCCTTTTAGGGCAGCATTATTCCCTCTCTAGGTATTCCCAGAGAACAGCTGTGTGCTTTCTGTCTGAGCAGCTTGCAGCACTCTTACCACAAAGAGGGCAGCCAGACAGAACATCTCTCTCCTTCCCTCTACTAAGGCATATGATTCAGCAATATCCCTTGGCTGAAGGCAGTAGCCTTGGAGCCAAGTACTGATTTGTGTAAGACTTGGCTAGTAGTTTGAAAATGCTTTCTTTCCCTTGAGAAGTTCCATTAAAAGTTCACATTTGTTACATCTCAGTCCATACCTGTTCAGCAGAATAACACCAGACAGAGACAGTGTCTTCTTGTAAGAAGAGATAGTATTCTCAAAGGGAATGCAGTTTCTGGGCAATGCACTGGAGCAGAGACTTCACACTCACAGGTGTCCCATACATACAGCTTAGCTGGGAGATTGGAAAAAGGCCCAGAGAAATAGGCCTGACAACCCATGAAGTAAGAATCACATTTCCTAAAGCACAGGGTGAACTACTGCCAACTTTTTCTTTGGTTGGTCATCTTAAGTGTGGAGGATTAAGTCATTTTGAGTTGGGCAAGCAAAGCACACTTGCGCATTTACTAATCCCCCAGCTAATTTTTACCTTGTTCACAAACAAAAGCACATCTCTTCCACTATAGGAATCACTCACACAATTAGAGATAAATACAGAAGAAATAACCTGCTAATTCAGGGCCACAAGTGACAAACTATCACTCTGATGAAAGAAAAATTCCCCTGGAATTTGCCCCTAGCATCAGCAGACACTTCAAGGCTGCACCAAAGAACTCCTTCTGAAAGTCTCCCTAGTTTCTCCATTCAGAACCTGGTCCATGAAGATTTGCCAATATAGGGCAATACAACTAAACACAGTGCTCCCTGTTTAGTAAGTGCTCATGAGGTAATAGAAAGGACCTGTAAAAGTGGCCTAAAACACAATAAAAGCTCTCTAAATATCAAACACCCAGTCTGCATTACAATTTCTTTAGCAGTAATCCCATGGCTACATCTGTAGTGTAGCTTGGAGTGTTGCTCAGCTGTTGGGTCTGTTCATGCATGCTAGTCATGATAGGCTGTGATCCAGACCTATTCCTACCCCTCTATACACCCACATTTAATTTGTCAGATAGAAAACTCTCATGCACAGGTGGAAGAGAAGCTGTGCTTGTCCCAGTTGCTGGCCATGCATCAGAGAACAATCCTTACAGTTTAGAAACTGATTTACACAGGCCAGAGACATGACATTCAGTAAGATTTACCATCAACAAATGTTTTGTTCAGCCTGGGACTAGTCACGGAAGATATTGTGACCAGCAGTGTAGAAAGTGCTGAATAAAGAACATAGTATAAAAGCAGAGAAGCTCCGAGGGGCAGGAACAATGGGAGATATAACTTCCTACAGGTGGAAAAAAAGTAACAGCATGAGTCAGCAAGGAGCAGAGAAGAAAGATTGTGTGATCGGGGGAATTCTTTCTAGGAGAAAAGGAGAGAAAAGCATCCCAGAAGTATGTGGATCCTGGAAGAAGCAAGGGGATAAGGAGAGAAATACAGTTTCCCTTTTCTCTAGAACTCCTTATAGTCCCTAAAAAATAGTAGGGACACTGAAGCAACTAAGAAAAACACTGCTGCTATTTAACATAATCTGAAGTTGTGCTGTACTCATTTTTCTCTTCAACTTTGTTTTCAATTTTGTAACTAAGCACTTAATTGCATGCTATTCTAGAATCACAGCATTTTCCTTTTAAGCATGGAAGTGTTAAGAGCGACTCAGGCAATCAGCACCTCTAAATAGCAGAGTGCCACAGACAAAGTCCTTGGGTGCTTAGAAGCATTAGGCCATACTCTCCATCTCACTGACAGTGTCAAGTGTGCAGATACAGATAGATTTTCCTCTGCTGGGTGTTAGCCCAGTCCTTGAGCAGCAACGAGACAGCTCCCAGGCTCCTATCATCACAGACACTTTGCCTGCCATCTAATTTTGAAGAAATTTGCCTTCCTCTGGGTACAGAGTGGGGTGTGATGCACATGCACTAAATACCATCTTTAAAATCAGACCTTTTTCCACAAGAATGTTTCTTGATGCCATTTTGCGTCAGACACCACCATCATGGGTCACTTCTGTACCCTGGAAGAAACTGTCTATGAGGGAAACATTTGCTGTCAGAGACAAGCAGTCTGTCTCTGTGCTATCAGTCTTCTCCAAAGCTTCAAGATAGTGACCGAAACAGGAAAAAAAAATCGCAAACTCTTAACACTCCCATGCCAATTTGAATACACAGTATGCTAGCATGTAGGCTAGGCTCTATTACCAGAAGATATTAACTAGGATCTCCAGTAGCACAGACAAGGATGTGCACATGTTCTGCCATCTATAAGTAGGCTCTCCACTTAAAGACACAACTCAAACCAGCCAGCTGTTAACAGCTAGACCACAGAGTTTAACAGCAATTGTTACTTGCTGAATAAATCTGTGCAACCTACTCATGCATCAGCTTGCAAATTATGCACAGGTTAACGTTTGATGAGAGGTGATAATATTAATGTGATCTCTGAAGAGGCAGAAGCGTAACATGCTAAGCACGACAAACACACTTAGAAATAATGTTCAGTAGGGTTGTGAGTGGAGTTTTCTGAATGTGAGTATTTTTTCCTTACGGCTGTCACTGGCAGTTCTGGCAAAAACAGCAAGGACTGGGCAAGAGAGGAAGGACACCTCCATGCATTGAGGCTTGTCTCTGGCCTTTAGAAAATTATGTTTGGGTCTTATCTCAGTTAGAATTAATTGATAAGTTTTTCTGCAGCTGGCTTGTATGTTTAATTATTTTGTCATATAAATCTGTCTTGTATTGAGAGATAATATACAGACAATCTCCAGATACAATGTTTAGTTGTCTAGCAAGATTGTAGTTGTCTTAGGTCAAATGATAACCTGAAAGGAGCCTCCAGACATGGTCAAATACTCCAAAAATACAATGAGCAATCTTGGAGAAATTTATATGGTTCCTTGACTAAAACTAGTATATATACCCACTACTTTTGGGAGATGGCATGCCTTTTTTAGAAGGGTATCCAACTCAGCCCTGAATTGTAAAATAAAAATATTATTATCTTTGCTCTGAAACTTTTTAGTAGTTTACCAGTGAAGAAGTGTTTCTCACATCTCTGTCACAGGTTTCCTCTGGGTTGAGTCACTCAACACTGTGCTAGAGATACAGTATTTCCTATAAGGGTATTCCAAGGATGAATGTATTGAAGACAAGACAAGCCAAACTCTTCTCCTAGCCCTAGATGCAGTCATTGTAGAGCAGACTTGAGTCAAGGAAAAGGAATGCAGATGAAAGTTTGCATTATGCTAAACTCAGCTGAATCTGGCTGTTTTAAAGGACCAGCCCCAAGAAAGCCACACTTCAGGTACTCTACAACAAAAAAAGTTTGAGTCAGTCCTTCTGGAAAACACTGTTTCTGCTTGGTGCGGACCACTGCTAGGTCCCTACTAGCAGCCCAGTAACTTTATGTCATTCTAAGTCCCCTGCGTCTGACCTGACTGTTTGCAAGACAGGGCAGAGGCTCATAAGGCCAATCTGGTTCAGTTTCCCAATAAAAACAAACAAGTAATAAAATCCACCCCACAAATAAAAATCACATCCAAATAAAAAAACCAACCAACCAAAAAAAAAAACAAAAAACCCAACAAAAAGCAAACAACAAAAATCACAGACAAAAACCGACATCAAAAATAAAAACCCAAAACTTTCCTTCAGTGAAACATCTGAAACATGTCTTAGGGACAATTTAATTGAACATGTGGTCCAACAAGCTAAGTAAGATTGTCCCACACTGCTGGACTGCAAAGTACCTTACATGATGGACTCCCCCTCCCCCCAAAACGTGGCCCTTCTGCCAAGCCCACATCATGTCTGGTGCCCTGCACAAACAGGTGGCTGACACCTGTTCACTTGATTGCAGATCTGCAGTTAAGCTGGAACAGAAGCTGCTGTTTCATCTAGTTTGTAACGCTTGTCCCTAAATACTTGTACCCCAGCAGGTAAGTTTAAAGTGCTTGAACCAGCTATACAACATAGCTTCATTACATGAAAGAACAGCTTTGACACCAGAATAGCCATGTAACTAAAATAAAGGATAACCTTCCCAAACTTCTTGCTCTTCAGCCTTTCCTTTTTTTNTGAGCAATCTTGGAGAAATTTATATGGTTCCTTGACTAAAACTAGTATATATACCCACTACTTTTGGGAGATGGCATGCCTTTTTTAGAAGGGTATCCAACTCAGCCCTGAATTGTAAAATAAAAATATTATTATCTTTGCTCTGAAACTTTTTAGTAGTTTACCAGTGAAGAAGTGTTTCTCACATCTCTGTCACAGGTTTCCTCTGGGTTGAGTCACTCAACACTGTGCTAGAGATACAGTATTTCCTACAAGGGTATTCCAAGGATGAATGTATTGAAGACAAGACAAGCCAAACTCTTCTCCTAGCCCTAGATGCAGTCATTGTAGAGCAGACTTGAGTCAAGGAAAAGGAATGCAGATGAAAGTTTGCATTATGCTAAACTCAGCTGAATCTGGCTATTTTAAAGGACCAGCCCCAAGAAAGCCACACTTCAGGTACTCTACAACAAAAAAAGTTTGAGTCAGTCCTTCTGGAAAACACTGTTTCTGCTTGGTGCAGACCACTGCTAGGTCCCTACTAGCAGCCCAGTAACTTTGTGTCATTCTAAGTCCTCTGCGTCTGACCTGACTGTTTGCAAGACAGGGCAGAGACTCATAAGGCCAATCTGGTTCAGTTTCCCAATAAAAACAAACAAGTAATAAAATCCACCCCACAAATAAAAATCACATCCAAATAAAAAAACCAACCAACCAAAAAAACAAACAAAAAACCCAACAAAAAGCAAACAAAAATCACAGACAAAAACCGACATCAAAAATAAAAACCCAAAACTTTCCTTCAGTGAAACATCTGAAACATGTCTTAGGGACAATTTAATTGAACATGTGGTCCAACAAGCTAAGTAAGATTGTCCCACACTGCTGGACTGCAAAGTACCTTACATGATGGACTCCCCCTCCCCCCAAAACGTGGCCCTTCTGCCAAGCCCACATCATGTCTGGTGCCCTGCACAAACAGGTGGCTGACACCTGTTCACTTGATTGCAGATCTGCAGTTAAGCTGGAACAGAAGCTGCTGTTTCATCTAGTTTGTAACGCTTGTCCCTAAATACTTGTACCCCAGCAGGTAAGTTTAAAGTGCTTGAACCAGCTATACAACATAGCTTCATTACATGAAAGAACAGCTTTGACACCAGAATAGCCATGTAACTAAAATAAAGGATAACCTTCCCAAACTTCTTGCTCTTCAGCCTTTCCTTTTTTTTTTTTTTTAATTAGGGTGGGTAATACAAAAGAAAAAAAATCTTTACAGCTCAGTTACTAAAGCCCTGGGATACTTCCCATTACAGATGTCAGTATGAATCCCAGTCTCATACCAGTCAGACTGCAACAACTTACCAGGCTTCAGAAGAAAGACTCTGCTTTAAGTAAGCAAAAGCAGAATCAGGCTAAGAATTTGGAAACAGCAGCTATTACGGAAACTAAAAAAAAAGTTCATCCACATCCAGAACAACCCAACAAGAAACTTGACTCTCAAACAGTTCAGCCATAGTAAATCCAAATTGTCACTCTTCCTTCCCCACCTTCCTTTCAGCCAGAGGCAACTGTTCTTATAATAGGAACAGCAAAATATTCTTGTATGTAGTCTTCACAAGCAGCTTATGGCAAGATGTTGGCTGTATGCAAGAATGTAATGCTGTAAAAGATCACAGCAAAACCTGCCTGATCTTACCTATCAGATCTCTTAGAGAAAACAGCTAAGGCCATACTTTGAAAGTTATTCTAGTACTATCATTTTAAAGGCTGTCATAAACTTTATGAAGGACAGAGTTCTCACCCTCCCACCACTCAGCACAAACACCCTGTAACTAAGGGTGAGTTGTGTTGTAAATGCTTGCATAGAACAAGTTGCATTAAAAGCTTGAAATTCCTTTCAGAGGAAGCTAAATATAAGTCAGTATAACTTAGAAGAGCATGGGGCAGGGGAGGTAATTGACAGTTGAAGGCCAGAGTGCACTTGTTATTCCTTCTGGCTGTGAGGCACTCACCTGGCTGTGAGGTTCTCAACTGTTTTTGACATCTAAAGATATTTTTCTTTCTCAGTGCTTCAGATTGCATGTCAGATACCCATCAGCTCTACAACAGGCACAGTGTGAAATACTTTAAGAAGCTGACATATCAATAAGCCATATGTTCTTCTTTAATGGCTACAATGGGAGTCCCTTGTAAACAACAAGAGAAATAATCATGGATATTTAAAGGCTGAACATGCGCTTAGTTTATTTTAAAGAGAAATATTACTAGTACCATTATGTAGGACATATGTTAAACTATACATGGCATTAAAGATATGTGATGACAGATATACAAACTGAATCACAGTCCTGAATAGACTGAAATCTATTTGCAGTCTTCCTTTACACGAATGCAAATTCCAAAGCTTGTAATATTGATTTCATAAATATATTTTTCATATTTCTATTGTGATTACAACTGAAGGTCCCTGCTCATGAATGCACAGAGCAACATCGTTTCCTCTCCCAATATCACCACCATGCAGTGTTATAAATATATCAGGACCAACTACTAAAACATTGCTGCAAGGCTTCATAAAAGCCAGAAAGGCTAGATCTTCACAAATCTTTGAACTGAATTGAAATCTCTCATTTTTAACACGTTTTTGTGTGCATATTTCAGTTTTCTTGAAGTAAATCGTCTAAACAGAGCAACCTATAATTACGCTTTGCTTTTACAATAATTCTAGCTCTTCTGCTAATCAGGAAAATGCAGATTCTGGATGCACTTGACAAATTTAGACAGCTCTAGAGTTTTACATTTTACATACCTATTATCTGGCAACTACTGAAATACTGTCTTTTAGTAACTAGTTCACCAAATTCTACATTATCACCTTCAACAACAGCAGGCACTCGGCCTCATAATTTCTTTTATGTAATAATGAAAATAGCCTGGAGTGGGAAAAATACACAAACAGACCCTAGGAAAAAACACAGAATAACTGCACCAAACATTGGGCACTCCAGTTTTAGAAGTGAGCAGTCTGAATGTAAGAGGTGAAATTTTGACTGTGTTTGCATTTTGCTTCTTCATTTGCTGCAGAACATACTGTTCCGTCACACTCGCAGGGCTCTTCACCAGTTACACTTGCAAAACCCAAAGTCATTTGCAGGGTGAAATCAGCAGAGCAGCTGCCAGGAGAAGAATAAATGTGATGGTTCTATTATCACTGCCCAAGCAAAACACTTAGAAATTCCAGCAATGCTCACCAAAAGTTCCACAAGCCCACCACAAACTTTAAAATAAAGGTTTCATGTTAGGATTTCACCTCTGATTGATCATACATCAGAAAAGCAGGAGACTGTCATTCTCTTTTAGGAATGCAAACCACATCACACGTATACATGGAGGGCACTATCTAGTCTAAGAATCAGTTAAATCTTCAGGAATGGGGTTGAAACAGCACTTAAACTAAGATGCAAGTCTCCTGCTGTCTCTTTACAGAAGGGACGTGTTCAATCCTGACACAAGACCAACCAGCTTTTTATGGGTCAGTGCCCACTGCTCTGAGCACCTGACAAACTGCCCAGGCTCTGCCCTGTAATGCTTATTTCTAAAAGCTGGTATTTCAAGCCCTTACAGTTCCAGGGCATAGCTTAAAGAGTTCTTCTCTAATGCAGTACTTTTTGCTGTTGTGTTTCAGACTATTCCCTAGCACAGCTTTGTTTTACTTCTTTCCAAGACACCTGAAGCTGTTTTCATGCTTATCTGGTTCTACTGGTTTGTCAACAATCCTTCCTTAGTAAATTAGAAATGTCCATCCATTAAGCGAGCTGGGGAAACAGCATCATCCTGTGCTCTCCCATGTAATGTTGCAGCACACTACTAAAAATAGCTGTTGCCTTCTACTCCAGAGATGGAGGCTTCCTGGGAACACGGCATTTCTATACTCGACGTTTACAACACAGAACACAGCACTCTAGTTTATCGCCACTGGTCCATATGTAAAATGAACAGATTTGTAATATTTTCCTAATCTAAAAGCTATCTGAGCCACACAGCTCATATGCTTCTAGTAAACACTCTTCAGCCTGCACACCCCTCGCCCCAGCTTGAGCAGTTGTATTTTAACTCACGTTTTTTAATTCCATCTCCATAACTACTGAAACAGCTCTATGTTTCTGCTAATCTTTTTCAAAATATAAGAAATTGCAAAATATTTCAGGAGAAATTTTGGAACCTTTTTGGATGTTGTTTTTTAACATATTTTGTTTAAATAGAAGCAAACAACAAGTTTTTGATCTCAGCTCTCACACAAATCTGGACCATTCCCCATTTAGACAGGAAAATTGAATCAATCTATTTCTGAACAGCTTCTGTATTAGGACTTAAAACACTCCATGTAAAAGTATAGCAGAGGACTCAAGGAGTTGAGTGTGAACAACAGTTAAATAAGAGGGAATATTTAGCAGATTCTTAGACTACACATTTACGATGTTTGTTCCCACATACTACTTTGCACCACAAGAATATCTAAAACCCTTAGCAGGATGACCTCAGTTCTATGCAGATTGTGCAAACAAAGTCATAGTCCCTGTCACACAACAAAACAAGGCAATAGATGAAACAGAACTGGGTTTAGGCAACAATAAGCCATGTCCTTCACTCAGAAAGGGGTAGAGGCTGAATGGATATTTTGTGACAACAGAAAGGGACCCAATAAATCAAGGGATGGAAGAAATGATCACAAAAGGTTAAAGTTTATGACTATGAACCAGTTACAGATAAAAGGTTGGGAGTCTGAAGTTGCCATTGAGCAGAGGAACGAAGCTGTGGCACAGTTTCCTTAGAAGATCCAACAATTTTGCATTAAACACCATCTAAAATGGTCACTATGCAAAAAGCATGTTTATGATGTGCTGCTCACAGTAATGATGGACTGCATTCAGCAATGCAGTAAGCCTCTCCGTGCTCTTAAGAGACCTAGGAGATGAACAGTGCTGGCTCCACCTCATTGCATGGCCAGCCTCCCAGCAGCACAGAAATGCCACCAGAAACAAGTAGCTTCTCACCTCATTTCACCCCTGCAGCCTGCTCAGGGAGCATGAGAGGCCAGTGCTTTGCCTGTTCAAATTCAGAGAAACAGTGTTTGAAGAGCTTTGCTCAGCACAGCCAACATTCTGTGAGCAGCAGCAGAGTTCTAATTAACAGCACAGACTTCATCTAAGCAAACTGTTTTAAGAGAAATTTAAAAGTACATGAATACTCCAAGTTTAATCCATAAGGCAAAGAGCTGAATCACAGACTCTGACAAGGCAGTCCCTGGAAAGCAGCTATATGATATGCTCCATTTCTCATTCCAGGAGCATCTGAAGTCCAACGTGTAACAGCTCTGTGCAGCAGGTCTATATGCAAATAAGCTGAAAGGAGAACACCAGTCTCGCCCATGAGGAAAGTTCAAATCTGGAGTCTAATTAACTTCTCAAATCTCCCTTACCTCTAGTGTGGGAAAATTACAGTTAAGTCAGGCAGTATCTCTCTATATTTCGGCCAGAAATCAAGATTTCAGACAATGACATTTCTCCTGAGCCATTCCACAAAGCCCAGACTGTAGTCAGGAGCAAGTGAGGATGCCAGCCGACCCAGGCTGGCCACCCTTCTAGCTCGCTCCAGAGCCATGTGGTGCTATCTTGGGACAAAACACTTCCAGGAGCAGACATGCCCTGCTCTGCAAATGGAATCACTTCACAACAGAGCAAAGATGATACCTGGGATATTCCTAGCCTGTTCCAGCAAGCAGAATTGCATGGGATTACACGCCTATTTCACCCCCCATAAGATAACTCACCCCTAACTGTAGCTTTATGCCAGTGGTAAGCAGAAGCTCAATGTAGGGCTGTCTGTACATTCACACTTTCTTCTCCATTAGCACAGCGTCTCATGCAGCTTGTTCCCAGGGTTGGAGAAATATTGCCAAGAGATCCTCATTTATGTATACCCTTCTGACAACACATATGATTTTGTCTATTCTGGTAGGGTTTTAGTTTTCCCTGCTACAAGAGTTTGCACTTCCACGTACCTGCATTCCTTTGGGAAAGTGTATTTCAGCTTAGCTCAAAAGCTTAGAAGGAGAATCCCTTGCAATTTCTACAATATCCTCGAAGACTTCGTCATTAGTGTCATTAGCTTCAAATCTAAAGTATCATCAAGTATTCAAAGTAAAATCGTATAAGCCTGAAAAGGCCTGGGAAAAAGGCAAGCTCAGCCCAACAAACTGATACAAGAATTCTGAACTATTCCTGACCCACCTGATACAGAAGCTGCCTTTGGCTGCACTGAATATTTTTGGAAAGCAAATGTCACTGTGAGATACTATGCAGAGCGCAAAACTATTTCATATCATGTACTCTGCAGGGACTCTTCAATGGAAGAAACACAAGCTTCCTCAGAGGACCAAAGCACCCACTAATTCAAACAGGGCTGACAACACAGATCCCATTAAGACCAACAGATACGTAAAAGAGGAGCAGGAAGGCTTTGCTGTTGCTTGGGAGGGGAAAAAGAAGAAAGAGTAATGCAGATAGAAGATATACTTCAGATAAGCACCATCCTTGAACTTTTAGAAGTTATTCCAGTTGGACAGGGAAACAAAAGCTTGTGTCTCTCAGGCACAAAACTGTATTGAGCACAGAACTGGATGCAGAGACAGGACACAATACAGAGTTTCTGACCACCATCTGTCTTTCAAAACCACCAGGGCAGTTTTACAGCCAGGTGCCTGTACCCCCAACCTACAAATGTCCAGTCAGTGTTTCACTAGATTGCAACTAAAACCATGGAAGGCCTGAATCCCTTTTAAATGGAACACTGTGCAAAAGCTGCTTTGAACATTGCAATAAGAAAAATATAACAGCACATCCTGCTCTCAACTACGTAGCACAGTACCTGACCCTTCTAGTAATAGTAACTAGTAGAATTAATTTGCTCCTACTGGAGAGGAAGACACCAAATTTTGTTAAAAATTCCCCATTTCCTACTCGTCAGGCTTTCCTTAAACTATCCCATGTTCAGGATAAACTTGCAACCCTAAAGACAGCCTTTAATGCACCTGGGCTCCCAAAATGGATTCAAGCAGGGATTCAGTGCTATTCATTTGAAAAGCATTCAGTAAGGGAAACAAACAATAACATACGCGAAACAGCTTGAGGATGTGAACTATATAGAATTAGTTAACAGATTTCTTTTTTTCAAGCCCACACACTCACCATAACATTCATTTAGTAAATCCGAATAAGAACTGTATTCAATTGCAACACAATCCGCATGTGAACATTCTGTGTAAAGAAAGACTAAATTCCATGAATCAATAATTTGTTTCAATTGTCTTGGTTCCATTTACTATCTACACCACATTTGATGAGTCTTAATGTTGGACATCCTCTGTTTTAAATTTCTGTATAAGGCTCTGAGTGAACAAGGTCTTTGTTTACTTTGACTTCAAAGAAAATTAAGCATCTGCTGAAGTGTTTTCCAGACTGATTTGGCTTTCATTAGCTGGGGATATTACGTTCAGGGTAAAATAAATAAATAAATAACAAAATCACGACACATCTAAGTTTGAGATGAGAGCCTTCATTTAATACATCTCATTTATTGCAAAACAATACTAAGTAATGTTGTAGTTAACATCAGCCTAATAACTACTAAATATTTGTTATTATCAGTACAATGTTGGCCTGTTGATTTTTAATACTGATGGAACTGCCTGAAACATCTACTGTTTACAACATTTGTTCTAGCTAAAGAGATTTGATAGAACTTGCTAATCAACTGCAACCACCTCCCACCCATAAAACTGATTCTGAAGAAGGGAAAAAAACAGCTAGTGGGATCCAAAGACATAAACACTTTTACTTATAACTCTGTAAAGAGAAATTCCTCTCTCTCCATATGGTTTTCTCTTGGCTCTTAATCATCTTTTCATTGGCTTCCAGCTGGCTGTCTCACTATCATCTAACAGTATCACTAGCAAGACCAACTTGTTATGCCAAAGCCAAGCACAGAAAGACGAGAGCTACAGAGAAGCACGATTGGATACAGTTCTCTGCTAAGGGCAAATCTAGCATAAACGATGTATGGCAGGGTCACTTCATTTGTGTTAGCAGAGCAGCCACTGCTGCATTCCCAAAACACAGCAGCAGATCTGCGTATACACTTCTTAGGAGGGGGAGTGAAGAAAGACTACTACAATTAAAGCTATGGGGAAATTCTGCAGGCTGAAGTGTAATAACCTGAGTGGGAATTCTGGCAGAAAAACCCAGACTTCTTTCAGTCCTTAAATAGAAACAAATGCTGTGCAGTCACCATGGAGAGATTACAGCATTTGGATCACATGCAGCACTGAAATTCAACACACACACACACACAAGAGCCAGCCACAGAGAGCTAGTTTAGCACTGTGCAGCCAGCTGCCACTTCTTCATTGACTACAGCCACCCCAGTCAGCAGCTCCCCTTCTAGCCATCTTCCCCTTCTCAGTCTTAGAAATACTAAGCTGTATGTCAAAACTCAAGCTCAACATTAAGGGCCAGCTCTGCAAGCTATTTAGCCCATCTGGGAGTTACCTAGAGCCCAACATATAAGAGTTTGGGATGGAAACCCTGATAAATCCACTACCACCCAGGCAAGATTTCAAATTGGAAACAAGAAAACCATAGGGAAAGAAGTATCTTACAATACCTGCCTGTGAAATTGTACTTTGAATTAGCTAAGCAACCAGTCTGTGAAGTGCAGCATTTCTCACATGGTCTGCAGAGCCTTTGACTTCAGTTGCAAAATTTCTCAGTTTTAGTTAGCATCCAGCATTTCTGGCTTCCAGTCACTTTATGCAGCCAGGCCCACCCTCCTCATCTCCCTCCCCGTCCTTTCCTTTTGCCTACCCCACAACTCGGCTTACTACTTCTCTTCCATGCCCACCAGCCTCCAGACTCCTTCCCAGCTGCCACTTCCATCTCCTGGGGCAGATTTTTCACCTCCACTCCATCACCCATGTTTCTAGCAGACAGCTTCCTCTTTGAGACTGCAGCAGCATGCTGATGGAGAGTCAGAGTACAAGAAAAACAGGCACCTTTTTCCCTCTTGAGACACTGCGTGGGCCACAACCCGAATTTTGGAGTCCTTTTGGCCTCAAACTGTCTCCCAAAAAGCTACTTGTACTCACTAACAGTCAGGACACTTCCTCTGTAGCTGCCCAACTATTCAGTCCTATTTTCAAAGGGAAACGTGGCTGCTCAGAGTCCCACAGAAATCTACCCTGTAGCTTTCTATTGTTGTAGGAGTGTTGTCAGGCTAAAAATGTCAGAAATTTGCCTCTCTCCTTGAAACCAGCCAAGCTTTGTTTAGTTAATAACTTCAGCCAGCCTCTAAGTCTTAGGAGAGTGCTTCTAATCTGCATACGTGTCAGGCTAGTGATATTACGTGGGAACCTTTCAGTTACTGAGAGCAGAAAAGCGTTGCTGTGTATCAGGAATGCCATTCCACAGATAGTCCTTTTCTCACCTCTCTGCTCACTAATCTAGGAATATAAATTGGAGATAGCCAATAACGTTGTAGACACCAAGATGTCCTGCCTCCCATTCAGTTTTCCTAATTATCCTGCAAGTCACCAAAAGGCTTAGGCTTTGGGAGTTTTGAAAACTTTCATTTCAGTTTCCTCCACATAACACCAGCAATTATAGAAACAGTTGTTTCTGATTTTGTAGTGATTTTTCCCAACCATGAACATTCCTATGGCTGGCTTTTGTTTTCATTCTCCCGAGACAAGGCATGAAGAGACTTGTCCTTTTTTCCCCTTCCCACCATTACTAGCCTTCTCATAGCTCCTCTTTCTCTCCAGTTTCAATGTTGTGCTTCATCTAAGCCCTTTCCCTTCTATTTGTATTTATAGATTATTATCCTCTATTTTTCAACCAACACCACACATCCTGTTGCCTTGACTGCATTGAAAGTTGCTCATTTTTAGTTTTACAGAATGATGAAAACCTGCTAAAATGAGAGGAAGATTTTCTATCGTCAGTCAGCATCAGCATGAGAGCAGTCTGCTCTTGAATGCCTGCAGCTCCAATTATTAAAAAACATACTGTTCACCATGTCAATTTAACCACATGTGTAAGACAGTAAAAAACCAGATTAAGTGCACAAATCCTGTTGAGATCCAAGAAAATTCTTTCCATAAATATAATGTGGGCCAATTTCATACCACTTGTTACATCCCATGTACTCTTATTTCTTCAAACTAATACTTGTCTTTCTATGTTCCAATGAAATGACAGGAATAGTTGGACTCGATGATCCAGTGTGTCTTTTCCAACCTAGTGATTCTGTGGTTCTGTAATAATCAGTAAAGCACAATTCACAAAGCTTAGCTGTTTTTTGATTATGCTACAGCCTATGATTTCAATCTATTTTCTTACTTTGATAACTGATACAGTTTCAATTTCATCACCTTATTTGTGTTTGAAGGAACAAATACAAATCATCTTTTTGGAGGGATTAAAATTTCACCTATTATTTGTTTATGAACAAGTTTTAGAACTGCACCATCACAGCAAGTGTTCAACCATAAATGCAAACAAGAAGCTCAGCCCGTACATCATGTCCTGTCATACATCAAGCAGCAATCACATTTCAGCATTGTAACACACAACCTGTAACCATCTGCTAAAGAGAGAAAAAAAATGAAACAGCAACAAAAAACCAACACATACCAAAACATTCTTTGACTTGCATTCTGTGTTAATTCAAACTGGACACAAGAATTGGGGCCCTATTGATTAGGGATGGGAAAAGAACAAGTTTCCTGGAAGGCACTTGCTTCTCAAGAGACAGTAGATGCATGTTTGAGAGTTCCTTGAAGCTCTAGGATGCCAGGACAGGTAGGTATAATACAAACAGTCACACACATGCACTATGAGCTGGGTAGAGACGCTATATACAATGTGGAAGCCATACAGTAACCTTAGTGCAGTGCTTTGCACAGTCAAATAAGGTACGCTGAGGAAGGGAAAATAACTTTAGGCTCACTGCCATGCAAATGAGTTTATTTAGCTTTCCAACTAGACCAGCTGAGGGCTTGGATTGGAGACGAGGAACACAGGGCTCCCTGCAGCCATCCCTCCAGAGTGATCTCTTAAGCTGGAGTCACCCAGTCTCAGTGGTGATGTTCATTTGATTCTGGAAGTTCACCAGCCCTACTACTTGAAAGACATGTTAGTCATGTAAACATCTCTGATTCATGCATATGGAAAAGAAACTTGCCAAGTTTTACAGTAAGTTTTCCGTTACAAATCAGGATAAGGTCACAAGCTGACATTCATCTGTTACCAGGGTCTCAGGAAGTTAAAAAACCAATTCCTCATAGGTATTAGTAATTACTTGGGATTTTTCAGAATCTTTATGTTTCATACAAAGAGTCTGTTTCATGTGAATATCTGGGGGGGGGAAAGATTTCATTTCTTCCAACTATAACAGCTGATGATCCCAGTACAAGTGACCCAAGACATGACCAGTTATGATCTTCAGCTGACAGCACTGCTTTAACAACTTTTTTCTTTCATAAGAACTTCTTGGAAGCATAACCTACAGTTCCTTTTTTTTTTTTTTTTAAATCTCCTACAGACATCTACTTCTACGACTGTGAACAGACTCAAACAGTAATCAAGAAATTGTACAATGATTTCAAAGGACACTTAGAACAATTTCCCAGACCACAGCATGTCTCTATCTCCTGACCACCTTTCCTCCCATTTAAAAGCTTGTCTTTCTGCTTGGAATTCCAGATTCAGTACTGATCTTTCCCAATTGCTAGCAGTGCCAAAGACTATTGAAGAAATCAGAATCAGAGACTGAAGTTTGTGTCTGTTATACATGACTGTACCTTGTATCTAAAAAAGAAAACAACTAAAACTGGCAAGAAATACTGAAGAGTCTTAGCTTGAGTTCCTACAGGAGACTAAATGACCTGTAGAGATTTTCTGTGCGCAGAGCAACATCCCAGCTGCACAGAAGCAGCACATTCCCTCTTCACTTCAGATGAGGGTGCCTGGACAAAGACGCCAGGACATAAGAAGAAAGCTTTCTGTGGTGTTATTTATTGTAGCAACACACCCTGGCAACAGGCAGACTCCATGGTGATAACGAATAACCAAGCTCCAACAGAAGAGACTATGGCTTTCCTACTCTCTTGGACTTTCAGCAGGGAGAAGTAGATGGTCACATTTTCACCATGGGCTGCAGTATTTCTAACATGGTCAACATCACACAGCTGTCTTCTGAGGAGCTACAGAACAACTATGAAGCCAAAAGCCACAAGTCACTTCTCCCAGACAGACTGTATAAAGTATGTTAGGAGATGTCTTAGCACACCGGTGTACAAGGACTGTGCATACTTATGCACATGTAAGAGAGTAATGGGTTTGATTATGTTAATGGTAGCTCTGACTTTGTCAGGGAACTCTTAAAGAGACAATCACTCACTCAGCTTAAGACAACCTTTATGCTACAAGAGAAGCAGAACCAGCACTTGGCCATGACCCCATTTTCCAGCATCTGAAAAGTGGCTTCTCACAGTCTGTCTCACTTGCCACATTAAAGATACAAATACAGGCACATAGCTCCCACACCAGCAATGAACTACAACACAGCAGCAAGGTGGGGTTTGCCTCAAGAAGTTATTATGAGGCAGGGGGATTTTATATATGCAAATATTATAAGATACATGGGTCCAGCTGCTTTGTGAAGTCTGCACACTTAGAATCAAAGAACCACAGAATCATCAGGTTGGAGAAGACCTTGGAGATCATCAACTCCAACCTTACCTGTCTACTACTTAATCATGTCCCCAAGCACCTCATCTACCTGCCTTTTAAATACCTCCAGGGACGGGAACTCAACCACCTCCCTAAGCAGCCTCTGCCAGTGCTTGATAACCCTTTCTGTGAAGAAATTTTTCCTAATGTCCACTCTAAACTTCCCCTGATGCAGCTTGATGTCATTCCCTCCTGCCCTATGCAGAAGTGGCTCAAGATCAATCATAGAGAAAAGAATACATCTAGGCTCTAATCCTGCATTCTTTGTCCCTTCAAAACTATTGTTTAGAAGATGCCCAGGTTAACACCTTACCAAGTGCCGATTTAAAACTGTTTTAAATTTCTAACCAATGATTCACATACACAATGCACTTAAAGTACTGAAAAAATACTCCAAGATAGTCAGCTGGATCATGGTCACATTTTGGCTTAAGATTATTGATTCCTTTCAGAAATGCTCCAAGAGAGATTTCCTTATCATCAACATCCACCTGCGACAATACAGACAAGTATCAGGCACACCTCTGTCTTCCACTCAACTCTGAACCTGCTTATTCTATGAGACCATCCTAGACACCACCTTACACGTTCAGAATTCCAAGGACCTTTTCTGATTTGAGTCTTCCATTTTCTTGTAGACTGAAAATGACAGCATTGCTGGAACCAGCCTGTCCTTTCACTGAATGGGGCAGCTTGGCCAACAGACACTATAAAGGATGGAGCCAAACTCAGAGATGAGACCACTGAGGGGGACTACCCTGAGGAACTACCAGAATGATTTACAACTTCTCAGAAAAGCAGTAATGCACAAATCACAGCTAAAACAGTAACTAAAGTTCTTTCCAGTTCCAGAAATGGAGCAACCCAGGAGCAAAGGGATTGAGCTCTTACTGTTGGTTTAAGCCGTGCAATAGTAGCAGAAAGTATTTCCCAGCTCACAATTATGTTCTGATGATCCCATGGCTCAATCCCCACTACCAGAACAGGCAGCAGGGTTGACACTTTTCTTGGCAGATGCCTGGAACAGGCCAATAGAACAAACTCAGCCTTGTCCCCAGGAGTGGCTTTCTCTATCTGGGGTCATAGCACACTGAGAAAATATCATCAGTCTGCTCTGACAATGAATCAGTTTTAACAGCAGGATGATCCACAAACTGCCACTAACTAGCATCAGGTAGAGACAGGAAGTAAATACCATGTTATTCCTTAAGTTTGCAACTGGAAGTTGCAGGGCCAGTGATCACACAGAGAAAAGTATAAAAATGCTTAAAGTTGTCATGACACAAGAAACAGTCTGCAAAGAAAATTTATATTTGAAGTACAAGTGAACACTTAAAGCCAAAATTTCAATAATCTTGGGATACCATGGTAGTAAGAGTTGCTAATGGAAAAGCAGCACCATCTTCGGCACATTTAACTCCTCCTACTTCTGTGGTTTTCAAGTGCCGTGAACAGCCTAAATTTAACAAATGCGCACACTAAATGCAACATCTACAATAGTTGTTTAGTCTGATAAACAAGAGTTGTAATAAAATATTTCAAATTGAACACAAAAGGAGTAATTACTGGTGCTTGATATTCACTAAAGAGGACTTAACTCCCAGTGCCACAGAAGGACATGATGAAATGATTTCATTTAAGAATGAATAAAATTATTTTCTTGCTCTGAAATAAAGTGTTTCATTTAATTCAAGCTCTTTTTCCTCTCACTTGCTACAAGATAACTTCACAGGAAATTGCTAAGCAAAGTTTTTGTAATTGTGCTTCAATCTTCTATTTCAAGACAAAAAAAAATTTCATACCTAAATATTTCAACTAAATTTTTCTTCTGAATTAATAGATTAGTAAAACCAATACAAATCCACGCCACTTGTGTCATATCCCAGATTACTGCCCAAGACTGAGGCCCCACGTTAGTTTTAGGTCAAAGTGATCAGTGGCAGGGAAAAGGGAGAGGTGACTCAGATTTGTGGATTCCCTCGTTTAGAATAAAGGTGATTGATTAACACACAAGGTCCATACACAAACAACTGTTATAGGAAATGCAAATGGAACAAATAGGTAGAGAGAGAGCCTGTCCAGAGTCAGACCTACCAACAGGTGTTTGGTGTAGAGTATCCACAAGGCTTGCCCATGCTCCTGTTTACAGCTCCCAGTGCCAGGATTTCTGGGCCTTCTCCTGCTATCCTGGCTTCAGCAACAGGAATGGTTAAGAAATCCCTCAAGACAGAGCCTTTGAGCCCACCATACGGTTGCTTGAGGCTTGTCCCTTACAATTTGTTAACATTCCCCACTCATCATATTTTTTTTTTGTAGAGATACATTTTATTGTATACTGGATTCTGACATTTATGTGTGCTGACTGACAGCCAAATCCCAGTGCTTTAGGGGTGACTGGTTCAGTTATTTGAGGAGAGGTATGGAGTCAGCTTCCACAACATGCTGGATGATGTGTATATTTGTTTCACCACTCAAAAAGCCAAGCCAATGTTGTCATATCCACTCTGCTTATAAAGACCAGCAGATGTCAAATAATTGCAATTTTGTTTTGGTCCAAGCATTATTCATACAAAAGCCTAACTTCTGCCAATGGATGTTGGGGCAGATGGTAGAACTGTCAACTGAGGGTTGAAAAACCTGATAGGTCTTGGCAATATAAAGTTGTTCATTGTTTATTCATGTCTAATATGTGGAAACTAAACAGCCACTCAGCATGGTTACAAAAATAATTTGTGTTTTATTCTTAATTTCTGTTTATAAATATATAATTAAGCATTGGAATGCTTATGATGAAAATGCTTATTGCTTAAATGTAGCAATGCTATTACAACAAAAATCATAGACTATGAAAGCATATGAAAGTTTGGGTTCATTCAAAAGAAGAGTGCAGTGTTCTTTACAAGACAGCCTATTAGTAGTCCTAGCCCAGCCTGCCTTTCTCTGACCAGATCACAGAATGCTTGCGAAACTGAGTCTTGAAAAGCTTCCCAAAGACCCTATTAGGGAATGTGCTCAAAAGTTGGCTTCACAGGCCTTCAGCATATGGTACCACACTTTCCTGAATGTCCCTCACCTGGATGCACCTGACAACAGTGAGAAACTGAACCAGATGCCTGCACAGTTCGTCAAGCTACTGAAAAGCTTGCTGAAAATTTTAAACAGTGAAGAGAGCCTCAAGCAGGTCTCCTCCATTGGATCTTCTTAGTATGTAACGTCTTAAATAAAAACTCTGGCATTGGACTTATATCATGATGCTTTGCTTGAATGCCAGGTGCTCTACATGCATTGAGTTTAAATGTTTTCATCTTTTGAAGAGGCACCGCTCACCAATGAGTTCACTCACTTTAGTAAATTACGGCCTTATAGAAAACAGAGGCAAAAATGATCAGACATTCTTGAGCTATTGAGGGTGCAGAGAATAATCAAAAGCCAAAATACCTTGCTTTCAGATACTTCTCCAGTCCTGGCAGTGGCAAGTGTCTTTGTGTGAGGTAGGACCCCTGCTATAGGTCTGACCCTGGTATAAGCACCCCAAAGTTCAGTTTCTGCACACACAAACCATCCAGGTGTAACCCTGCCCAGGACTTTAGAGGCAAGCTCTTAAACAGAGAACTGTATTACCAGAATGTTAAAATAACACAAGTTTGCAGCAGTTCTCAGTTATTTACAGTCTCTAGACTTGTTCCAAATGGGGACAAAAGAGACAGTGACAGCATTAAGAACTTGCTCTTTGAAAGACTCACTGGAAGTTACGTGCTATGAACCCGTTTCTCAAGTCCATGAAACTAAAAGAAATACTGCTGTCAGGACTCATAATTACCCTTTGATTAAGAGTTCCGAAATCCTAAATATTCATACTTCTGAGAAATTTACAGTTTACATTTGATCTCAGACTAAGAAATCATTACAAAATGGATTTTAAAAAATATTGCAGAACTAAGAAGCTAACATTCATTTTCTTTTCATTCCAAGTGATAATCTGAATTTTATTTTGGCCTCTGAATTCAAGTTTATTCTTTGTTGTCAACACTGTGTTAAGGATCAGATGCCTTTTCCAGACAGGGTTGCTAGCAGAATCATACAAACGTGCAGTTGGGAAAGGCCTTTGAGTCCAACCATACCTATCCACCACCAAGCCATTTCTCTGAGCACCTCGTCTACCCATCTTATAAATACCTCCAGGGATGGCAACTCCACCACTTCCCTGGGCAGTCTGTTCCAATGCTTAACAACCCCTTCTGTGAAGAAATATTTCTTAATATCGAATCTGAACTTCCCCTGTTGCAACTTGAGGCCATTTCCTCTCGTCCTGTCACTTGTTACTTGGGAGAAAAGACCAAGACTCACTTCAGTACAACCTCCTTTTGAGGCAGTTGTAGGCAGTGATAAGGTCTCCCCTCAGCCTCTTTCTTCTGCAGGCTAAACAATCCCAGTTCCCTCAGCTGATCCTTATAAGGCTTTTTCTCCAGCCCCCTTCACCAACTTAATTGCTCTTCTCTGGCTGTGCTGCAGCAGCTCAATGTCCCTCTTGTAGCGAGATGCCCAAAACCGAACACAGTATTTAAGGTGCAGACATCAGGAGGGAGGTCTGTAAGGTGTTTACAAGTTTAATGCATTTATGGATGTGTTGCCCAGAGCACAATCCCACCACTGCCTGGGCACAGGAACAAATCAAGATCAAACCAAGGATGATTCTGAGTAGCTTTTTCATTTGAGGAAAGCCATTCACACATTTTTAACCTTGACCACATATATTATTGAAGATCAAATGTAAGCTTTCATAAGGAGTAAACAAGCAAGTGCCACTATACAGTCTGGCCACTGGTGTTGCCCAACACTTTTCCTATTGCCAGCACTTTGGAAAATGGTGCTGGAGGGTCTCCAAGTGCAGCTTCTTCATAGACTTTACTTACTCCCTTCACAGAGGCTTTTTAGTATCTGAGAGGATTATCCCCTCTGTGAGGGATTTTGTACTGCAGGTAGATTTTTTGAATTTTCCCCCTTCATAAGGCAGGCAAGCATCTGGTTTGTTTGTTTGGGTTTTTTTCCTTCTGTATTAAAAAGCTGTCTGGTATGAAACTACACATACTACTCTCTTATTGACAGAAACCCAGCCTGTGATATTTCTCCTTAGAGAACTGCTATCCTTCCAACAAGAGAAATGAATTTCTTTCCCCCCCCCTTGAAATCAGTACAGCTTTTAAATGCAAACCTTGTATTTGTCACTAACAAAGCAAACTTTTCCAAATGATATTTTTACATTTGAACTAGGCTCACTGCTGGGTAACCTACAAGTGAAAACATAAATCTATCACCAGATGTTAACTATTAGCTTTCCCTTTGCAGCTATAGAAAATCTGGCTTGTGCTAACTCCTGTAAAAATAACATATTCCATTAGAGCTCAAACCTAGCAGATTACCTGTGAACAGAGGAACTAAATGTACTGAACACAGACACAGCAGAAGAGGCTTATTACCCAGACACATTCCAAATTACAACATGCAGCTCTGGATTTTGAGTGTTAATAGACAGGTAAAGGCACATCTGAAACTTTGGAGGTGACCAGGAATTCTAGCTTCTTCCTCTCTGCTTTTTAAAGTTGGACTTGAGCTTAAAGATCTTTTCCAACTAAAAAAAATCTATGATTCTGTAATAAGCATGAATGGCTTCATGCTGAGTTTCAGTCCAGCAATAGCTTCAACAAGGAAACAAACTCACAGACCTCACCACTATGAAAGACAAGTACAACCAGGTTTGAGATTATTTCCACAATAATATTGGAGACAAGGGATATCGTTGCAAGAGCTTTTCCTTCCTATGCATAGTTCTGTTTCTCATAAGTACCTACACCCCTTAAGCCTTGGCAGCAATACCCATTTTCTCATGATTTCCTGCCATTGCCAACACTGTGAAACACCTATGTTAAAAGCCTTCAGTCTTCTGACCGTCCCTCACTTTGTCAAAGGAACTTCTAACAGTACAGGTTAAGATGGCTTTCTATAACTGTTTCTAAGCATTTTATGGGTCTAGCATAACAAAGCCAAGGAAGGGCCATGCATGCCACAAGGTAGGCCAGCCACTTCAATTTTAACAGTGGTTGTTATTCAAAATGACAGCAGAGCCAGAGCTTCCACCTAAGATACCTGTACCTAGAGTTCTTTGCATTAATAGGTTTATACATGGCAGGGCGGGAGGGGTGGTGGTAGGGTGCAACTGCTCTATTTTTGTAGCACTGGAGGGAAAAAAATTTGAGCTGATGCCAAACATGAAAAAGGTGGGAAAGATTAATCCTCACCTCATTGAACTCTTAACACTCCTCCTCCCAAGCAGCAGCAGGAGTTGCATTATAGGCAGTACTGGACACTGCTTTGTTAGTCTGTTGGGTACATTTTCTCCAAGTCTACATTTGAAGACACTCCTATGTGTGTGAGCTAGGTAGTAAGCAAAACGACCAAAAGCTGTAGTTTCAAATAGAATAGTCTAGGAAAATTTGATCCATTTACTATTGGTTATCATTTACAAGGGATGCCCACAGATTATTTTATTTTAGTGTTTCTATTGCTGTTAGCTTTCAGTGTGGGCTTCTTGAAGCTTAGAGTACTCTTGATCTCCCAAAACCGTTTGGCTCTAAGCTAAGTTCTTTTCTCAGCTTATATAGACACAGAACAATCTGGAAAGCAACCTGCTTTCTGAACACTCTGTTTAGCTTGGATATATTGGGAAAAATTTTCCATTCATCTCTTCCTATGCAGTCCACAGTTTATCTTGGGTAAAGAATGACACAATCAGTCATATCTTCCCACTTTGGGCTTTTGCTAGAATGGCCTTTGTTATTAGAAAGAGTAGTGAGATTCTTTATTTTTTCTTTTGAAAAACTCTTTTGTTTCATTTATGTCATGATTGAACACTGCTTTGTTCAGATTTTTTGTGTCATTTGCATTCAAAATGTCTCCTTTGTATATCAGTTTTCTTCCTACTGAATCATGCTCCACCTTCATCTCACTGAATGAGTCATCCTCAATACTATTTGCAGCACTTAACACTTCTGGTAGTGAGGCCTGACTTGTAGAGTTATTTATGGCAATAAGTCTGGGGAGCAGATAACTCAAGAAACTTGAAATGAGATAGTAATTATTTCAACTATAGGTCCTTGGTTTGGATTTAACACTGCTAAAACTGCTTATCCTATAGAAGGCTGTAGAATTCAGCCCCTTAGCTGATCAAACAATCACAACATCCTTCCAGGAGTAAGCGCTATGCTTAGTAATGGAGCTCTAGTATTGAGCTGCTCATTTATATGCAGCAGAGGCCAGCACTATCAAGCTCTAACCAAACCATTCTTAAATCTCTTCAGCAGTAATAAAGTAACTTCCCTAACTGCTTAGGACCTCATTACTGAGTCCCCATGCTTGGAGAGAAAAAAAAAAGCAGAAAGCAAGCAGTAAAGCATCACCCCAACATCAAAATATATTCCACTGAAAGCTTTTAGTGTCTCTACAGAGAGACGCCCTGGAAGAGACACTGAAGTAATCACCAGCAAGGTTTTGAAACAAGGAAGTGGGTGATTTTACAGTGAAGGACAGGAAGACTTCTGCTGAAAAAATGAAAGAGGTCATCTAACTCTCCTGCGATTTTTTCCAGTGCTTGCACCATCACCTAAAACCCTCTCCTTTTTATAGATCAAGCTAATGCAGACAATTTATGTACAACCTACTGCCAAAACCTGATTAATGGCAGTACAGTGGGTCCTGTTTTCATATCACAGACATTGGAAGACCAGGTTTATTTTTACTGAAAGCCTGGAAGATTATTGTAAAAATATGCATAGGAGATGAACCTTCTTGAGCAGGCTTTGAGGAATTTTCGTATTTCTATAGCGAAAGGTAGATCTTCCATGGACTCAAGAATAAGTTGCTTAAATTCAGTGCTAAATAGAGTAGCATTCCAATTATATTTGGGTAAAAAGATAGGAAGAATTGCTACACGCTTGACACATGCCTGTTTCCATACATCATCACAAAGCACTGCTGGTTTTGTTCTAGGTTAGGAAAGAGGGACTGAAAAAAATGCCACAACACGTCACATTTTTTCCAGCAACTGCCCACCAGACTATTGATAAACAGGCTGAGAAGAACTGCCCAAGTTTTGAAAGTCAAGTAGGTAGAGACACTCCGCATCCTCACCCGTAGATGATGAGCCAGGGGTGCTGCTGAAGGCAATAACTGCAGTAGAAGTACCTTTCAGTACCTGAAAGGGGCCTACAGGAAGGCTGGAGAGGGACTATTCATAAAGGCTTGTGGTGATAGGACAAGGAGGGATGGATATCAACTGGAGAAGGGCAGATTTAGGCTTGATGTAAGGAGGAATTTCTTCATGCAGAGGGTGGTGAGGCACTGGCACAGGTTGCCAAGGGAAGCTGTGGTTGCCCCATCCCTGGAGGTGTTCAAGGTCAGGTTGGATGGGGCCTTGGGCAGCCTGGCCTGGTGGGATGTGTCCCTGCCCATGGCAGGGAGATTGGAACTAGATGATCTTTAAGGTCCCTTCCAACCCAAACTATTCTATGATTCTAAATTAGAAGAGTCAGGAAGACATATATTAGTAACTAGATTATCACTAAGTTCAAGCATGTACACATTATCATGGTTTTATCAAATTTACTATATTATTATTAAATTTAGTTCACTTCTTAGATGGCTCCAAGAAAATATTCCTTTTCTTTAGGGAGAAAGGAATGCAAGGTTGGAAATTCATCATATACACACAGGAAAACACAAAACCAGGTATGCACAGGGGAAAAGCTGTGTCCAGCAGGGATTTGGGGGAGTAGGACATGGTGGGACCCTAAGAGTAAGAACAAAGGCATTTAACTTATTCTGTAGAGCAACTTGCAAAGAGGTGAGAGGTACAGGTAGTAAGGTGACAACAGTCCCTAAGAACATCTATTTGACAAGCGTTGAGCATGTGAGGGAAAGGCAGAACAAGCACTGATATTACAATGGAGAAAACAACTAACAAGCTAAGATATACAAAGCACAAGTGAGTTGTTCATATGGAAGGATATGACTGTTCGTGTTGCAGAGTGATGTGTTTGGTCAGTTTTTTGACTTTGGAATCCCCCACGCCCCACCTCCAATGCACAAACAATATTTACTACAGCCAGCTCTTCCAAAAGCAGCAAGTAAAGCAATTATGGCATTCACATTCTCTCTGCTATCAGCCCTGCCAGCCCCTTCTGGTCTACCTCTAAACATGTCCATCCATACTTCCATTTAGATCACCAACTCTACCCACTCCCCTCCCCCATCAATCCCACACCACGTTCACTTCTGCTACTACCCTAGCTTTTTCCTTTCTTACCTCCAGCTACAGGCGACATGTTCTTCCTTTCCACAGCAAGGAAATTCAGTTGCAGCACAGGACCAGGTACTACAGAACAAATGAAAAGATAGTCCTTATTTTTTCAGTCTCGGGATAGATCTCCCTATCATTCTCAGGAAAAAAAAAAGACCAGCTTTCTTGCTTTCTCTTGTCTTGCCAGACTTGTACTAAATCACTAAGGGGAGGGGCAAGAGCTCATCTGTTTCCTGAGCAGCTGGGATTCCACCTGAGTAGCTGAGTAAGGCAGCCCATCAGAAAGAGACTGTTCTTTCATCCCAGTTCTAGGCCTGACCAAATTAGCAGGTTTTGTGAAAAAAAAAATCTATTAGCAATACAGAAGTAAACCCAAAAATCACCCTGTGTTGTCCAAAAAGAACGGGGGGGGGGAAAGAAAAAAAAGCCTTGGGAAACAGAGAAACTTCACTAAGCTGGTCAAAATTATCAAAAAACCTGACAAAAAAAAGAGAAGCAATAGATCTGAAGGTGCATTCTCAGTTAACACAGTTAACCCAGGCTGTTCACTGAATTATATCTCTTTGGTATTTCAAGCTAAGGCTGGAATTAGCCACAGGCCAGGCTTGGAATAAAAACTAGTGTTTGTATGGAGATACAGATATAGATATAGATATAGATATAGATATATTCCACCAAGGTAGAGTAATTTGCCTCCCCTTGCAGTGAAGTTACTCAAGTGCTAATGATCTCCCCTTGCCTTCCTGTAGTTTCAGAAGGACAAATGATAATCTGTCCCCAGCTGATGCCTTTTCTTCCACTATTTTCCTAGGTGAGGATCTTGGCTCCCTACAACACAAAGCCCTTTAAGCCCCTGTGATACAGAGAGAGAAGCACAACATCAGGAGAAGTGCCTTTTTGTAATAGGACCACTCATGTGGTTCTGCCTGGCTTATCTGTGTGCCAGAGGTGATTGCTAGTCTCTCAAATCAACTATGCAGCAAAGGCACTCTGAAAAAAGCAACAAGAAACAAGATGGCTGTTGCAAGTGTCATTACTAATAGCAATCTAATTAGAAAAACTTCATGGAATCAAAGAATCAAGATGAAGCTGTAGCACAGTGTAATTTGACTGGTAGGATGAGAAGCGATTCTGTCCAGCTTGTCAGCTACACTTGGAGAGGGCACAGACCTATTTCAGAAGTGAAACACTCAATTCCTCCTCCTGAGCACATCTGAGAGTTTAAGCCCACAGCGGGTAGCTTGATTCTATGTCCACCGCATGCAGCAGCATGGGTATGAAAGGTAGGTAGCCTGGTACATGCTTTATCAAGGGGCTGTTGTGTTCCCAGCAGGACTCACATGCCGAGTCTTCCTAGGACACTTGTTGGATGAGGCTAAACACTGTGCTAACAGTGGAAGGCAATCTCAAAAAAACCCCATGGATTTCTCCTTATATAATGTTGACAACAGCTTTAATTATTGCCTCTGTTAAGAGGATCTGCTGAAACAAACTGATACTTTTTGGCATAGTAAGTTCCCGAGCCTTTTCCTGCAATAGAAGATATAAGCTCTTGGTTGGGCATGCAGTTTAAATATTTTCTGACATAGGAGATAATTTAAAAATAAAGATCAAATCTTTCTGTTGAGTAAACTAATGTTTGTATTACTAATAAGAGAATCAACTTAAGCCTGCCTTACTGAATTGTGTATTTATCTGAACGCTGATCTAACTCCCATTGAAAACCAACCATGTCTTTCCATTACCTTCAGTGGAAGTTGGACTTGTCTTTTGATGCAGCAAGAGAATAGCTAAGTAGGGAGAACAAAGCTAAAATTCTGAGCAAAGGAACAGCCTGCTGTTTCTACTGAGTTCAAAGGAACACGACATTGTGAATATTCCTGTGTATAAAATTGCACTGAAGTATAGCTGACGACTGCAGGGCTCCCACCCATGGCTTACTGCTTGTACAAAAAAAGCAGGGCAGCGAGTAGGTGCTAGGTGTCTGCTTTTAAAATGCTTTCAAGTATTTAATGTTCTCCTGTTTGACTGGTGGTTCTCTTACCAAAGACCTTGGTGTATAGTTCAGCAACACGACCAAGCACCACTGACTTGTGTCATAGCCAGAGTTGCACTAAACCTTGTCCCTTGACAGATCTGGAAAAGGCAACAGGTAGGCAGTAGGAGCCTGCAGCACCATAGCAACTCTACAAGAGAGCAGTAGTCTCCCTGTCAGTATAATCTCTGCTAGCCATGAATGAAGGGAGAGACACACAAGCCTAAGCTAGGCTAACTTAAGCAAAGATGCCTTTTCTTCTGTGCTAGAGCAGAGATAGGAGGGAGGGCAGAAGCATCCTGGTCAACCAGGGCTTGCTCTCATCAGACATTTATAATCATCATGGACTTGTTAATATTTCCACAGAAGTGGTTTGCCTGAATTTGCTCCCTTAAGATTTGCTGGAGGACAGCTACTTTCTGAAACTGAACTTGAACTTGCTGAGCAACTGGGTGAACTGAGACAGCTACAGATGTTTGAGCATGACAGGCACTGCAATCAGCAGCATCCAGGTTATGTGCAGGCTAGATGATTCCCACCCTTGACACTTGGGGACTAGTTATCCTCTCTGCTCTAAATCCCCCAAGATGTCTTTGTGAGAGCCCTTGTCTCATGTAAGATGTGGGGGAAATGTTTTGGAGCCTGCTGCTCACACAATGAAGAAATGGCCAGGGTACAACACCTAGACAAACTCCTCTGAGCATATGATTTTGTGCCTTTGCCTGTCATAGGGATTTTCTTCGGGTTTTACTGACTTTCAGCATGAAGTATGTCAGGGCTGTGTGCAGCCTGATGGAGGAAGCACACCGATAGCTTGCTAGTGGAAAGGCATGGTGAGCAGGTGGGTGGCCTCACCAGGGCCCTTAGTACCTCCCCATCCCTCTCAAGTGTAATTCACCCAGCTGTTCCCAGGCACAGCTTCTGCATTGTAGAATCATATAATAATAGAATCATAGAGCCATAGAACAGTTTGGGTTGGAAGGGACCATTAAGATCATCCAGTCCCAGCCCCCTTGCCATGGGCAGGGACACCTCCCACTGGACCAGGCTGCTCAAAGCCTATTCCAGCCTCGCCCTGAACACCTCCGGGGATGGGGCATCCACAGCTTCTCTGAGCAACCTGTTCCAGCGCCTCACCACCCTCACAGGAAAGCATTTCTTCCTAATATCTCATCTAAATCTCCCCTCTTTCAGCTTAAAACCATTACCCATCGTCCTGTCCCTGTGCCCCCATTTAAAGAGCCCCTCCCCAGCTTCCCTGTAGCCTCCTTTCAATGTTGGAAGGCTGCTGTAAGGTCTTTCCCAGGCTGACCCAGCTGCGAAAGCTTTCCCTGGCTGACCAGGCATTCCCACGCTGGACTCTCCTCCCCTTGCAGCGCTCCGGGCTCGCCTCTTCCCTCTCCAACCCCAGCAGGTGTCACCCTGCCCCGCCGAACGCCCCGCAGTTCCTCTCCTTCACCTTCCCCTCCTCTTCTGGCCAAGGAAGCTTGCTCGTCTCCAAGAGGGAAAAACACCCAGCAGAGCCTGTTCCCGGCACGGCTGGACCGGCTGTGGCTGGGGGGCAGGCATGTCTTTCTGCCCTGTGTTTCTTCATTCCCCACGAGGTCTTGAACAAGAAGGCAGGATGCACACAACAGTTATGCTACCTTCCTTTTCAGCCACAGTTTCCTATGATACTTAAGATGTGAGCAGCTATTCGTTCTTGCATTTCATTCGTGCTGTCACTAGGAAGAAGAACAAGGGGGAAAAAATAGAGTTCCAAGAATACAGAAAGGCAAGCTAAAGTGAAGTGAAGATGCCTATACTGTCAGTTTGCTTTAACTCTTGCCACATAGGCAACACTACCACCTGAAGCAATACCAGCACCTCCCTACAAGCTTTTTCCTGCACAAACCTCCTCTATAGAAGGACAATGTTCCACATGAGAAGAAGGGTTCAAAGGAAGGGAAAGAAATACTCAATGTAACCAATGGATCAGGGCCAAATTGTGCTGTGATGGGAGCTTGCCTCTGTCAGAAGGACAAACAGTGGCATGGATCTTGTGCTAGTGTGAGTGTGCAGGGCCAGATTCCCCTGCCTGAGGCTAACACCCACATTTGTCTGTAGAGTTTATTCTTGGGCAGGTCCTTTCATGAGTCTGTGTTTCTTCTTCCCTCACATCTGATTTTGTATCTTTCTCTTGCCTTCCTCATCTTTCTCATCCAGTTTACCTTCTCTCCAGCATGCAGGGGAGTCACTAGTTTTTATTCTGTCCTTGCTGGACTGCAGTTCTCTATACATAGAAGGAGGATCTTCCATTTAAAATGTCAGTCCTTACTGCTGGACTACAAAAATTTTCCCTTTTCAAGGCACTATGTGAACATCTGGGGCAAACAGCCCCATAAAAAGCAAGACCCAGTTGACCACTATGCCCTACATTTCTGGGGAGAAATGAAATACACACCTAGACCAAGAGGAGCATTCCCAAATAAGCCCCTTATATTCAAAAAACAGCTGGCAGGAACACAGATCTCTCTCTGATTCTGAGGTGTTTGAACTCAGCATCCAAATGGTTCTACCTTGTGCAAGTCTCATATAAACAGCTTGTACTGCTGAGCTAGTGTACTGCAGCAGCTCTTGAGAGCTCTCTTGTGAAGCTGCATTGTCTCTTAACTTGCTCTGTGCACACTTAATATTATCTGGAAGGATGAAACTAACTTCAGTCCTTAGAGCTTTTGTTGTTGTTGTTAGTCCTTTATTTAAGCTTTCCTTTAGCTGCCTGCCTCTATCAATGTATCTCAGAGCAATTCAAATTACTAAATATTGGGGGTACAATTGTGCTACAAAATGTGGAGCTTTGGCATGAGTTCAGGAAGCTTAATGACAGGAAGGGCCAGTAAATTCTATCATCTGACCTCCAATATACATACAGGTGATTGCATTGAATTACTGAGTGTAGTACTAAGGGTAGAGAGGGATGTTAAATGAAAAAAAACTGAATCAGGGTTTTCGGCCTCCCTTCATTTTTCTGTGTTAATTTTATATTTCCAAACATTTCAGAACAACTCAGCTGCTTTTCAACTGCTGTCAGAAGTGCTGGTTTCCTTTGAGAAACCAGTAAGTTCTTATTTCAGGCAGAACATCAAGAGAAACCATAATTTCTTTTCCCTGCACTGTATCAACAAGTACTGAAAAGAGACACTAGTGATTGTGTAAGCAACTACTGAAGAAAACCCAGTTGGCAGAATATTCCCAGGTCTTCATGCACAAAGGAAAGTTTAGGGGCAGAGGTCAGTGGGAGAGGGCACAGTTACTGAGGGGGGAGGGATGGATACTAGGATGCTTTAGGATAGAAAAGTCTCTGCTGTGCAACTCCTCTCAGAATGGGAGTAACAATATTTCCATCATCTTTTTTTTTAAAAAAAAACAAACCCACAACCTTCAAAACATGAAGCATTTGATAAAACAAGGAGACAACTACAAATTAAAGCCAGTACCAATTACACACAGCAGGGACTCAGTTTAGCACAATGAATGCCCTCTCTTTTCCTGTCATCTTGAAGATTAGGAAGGCATAGGATAAAGAGATCTTATCAGGGATATTAATGGAGCTCTCCTGCCAAGATACCAAGGTATCATACATAAACTCTGGTCACAGCCTCTCCTTACCATGAAGCAGCCAGCTCTGGAGATATGTTTCCAGCTGACAGACATTATCTCTGTGAGGGTGAAGACAGCAGAGTTAGAATGTCCCACTTGGGTATGTGACCCCTGCGTGCACTCACTCACAGCTACTCCATTAACCCTCCTGCCTGGAATTTTATTCTGTGGAGTAATTTGTTCTGAAATAAAACCCTTTCTGATATTTAAATAGCAGAATAAACTTGCCCTCTACCAGCACCTTCCCAGTCTATCAATATTCTGTCTTCTCTTGTCCCTTCTAGGTTTAATAGGCCATCCCTTATTTTTAATATTTGAACATCTTTAGCAGGTGCTAGGTTCTTCCTCTCTGGCAGTTTTTGCAGAAGAATTGTTTCATTTTGGAGGTGAGGAAAGTGGGAGAAAGTAAATTATTAAGATAAACATAAACAAATTAAGAAAAAGATTTACTAAGACAGCACTGGGAAAATTTTCACTCCTCCACATGAAAGTATTTAGTGTGTTGTGGGAATATGCAGTGCCTGGCTAGTACAGGATAATGACAGGACTGCTTCCACTATTTTAAGCCTTTTTATATTCTGGAAGATATTAAAGCCAGTTAGTGATATGGAAGTCAATGATTATCAGCACTTTCACCTCTGAGAGCTGCTTAGATTAGAGTCATTCTTAAAAATCAAATGAGTGAGATCCTGCTGCAGAATTGCAAATGGTAGAAAATCTTGCTAGATGCTAAAATCTTCCTCCTGAAGTTGTATTTCCACCTAGCTTTGAGAGCCATTACCTTTCCTGTTACAGTCCCTGGATGCTTAGAGGTAGAAACACAAGCCATTACAGCTGGAGTTACAGAGCCAAAGCCCTCAGGCTAGGACTACAAGGGATCGAAATTCTCAGTAAGACACTGTGACTTCCTCTACATTGGGAAACTAAACATGCCTGGGTCAAGTGGTGTGGAATGCCAACACCCATCCTATTAAATACTCCTTGATCCAGAGTATCTTCTGAGTTGTGCCTGGGAGCTGCCTGGGCTTGCTCTCCAACTTAACTGCCAGAGACTGTTCTGACAACTGAATTTATAACATTGTAGTTTATAGTCAGAAACCTTCCTTGACACTGTTTAAATTGCTACAGTGGACACAAGTCTGTATGAAATGACATTTTTATACAATCATAGAATAGTTTGGGTTGGAAGGGACCTTAAAGATCATCCAGTTCCAACCCCCCTGTCATGATCAGGGACACCTCCCACCAGACCAGGTTGCCCAAGGCCCCATCCAACCTGGCCTTGAACACCTCCAGGGATGGGGCAGCTACAGCTTCCCTGGGCAACCAGTGTCAGTGCCTCAACACTCTCATAGTGAAGAAATTCCTCCTTATGTCTAGTCTAAATCTGCCCTTCTCCAGTTTACACACATTTCCTCACCTTTCTGACCAGTGTAATAGTATTCTATCTTCCATATTATGTGTCTGTGAGTACATTGACAAAATACTTAATTTTCCCATCATTTGATACTAACCAGATAGAAATTATCTATTTTAGTTAATAAACATATTAAATACAAAATTCGCTAAACCGGATCCAGTCTACTTGACTTTATCACAATGGTTCTAGAGATTGATAAGTCTCATGTTTGTGTAAATCTAGTCCTGCAAGTTGTTCCTGGAAGATCATGCTTTTGCAAAGGCAGTTCAGCCGTTCTTTGGGAACACTTGTTCACTGCAGCTGGATGACAGGGAAAAAATTGAGGCAAGTGAAAGAGAAGACTTTCTAATAGAGAGTCTTCATGAGCTAGGAAGCCAGTGGACTACAAGTGCTCTCCAGCAATTAAGCTACTCCTTGGCATGTCCATGCCTCTCCTAGGATATCAGCAATCAGAAGAAAAAGATACTTCACGATCCTATAGGATACTAAACACAAGCACTAGATGGAGCAGTGGGCAAACGTCTGGGCTCTTCCCCTGATTATATTCAATCTATGAAGTTACCAAATAGCCCACTTGGAATCTGAGCTGCCAAGCTGACTCCAGGGCAGTACTTTGTAAAGATGCAGGTGTGCCTTGTGTAGGGCTGAAACATTAGACTACATTACACAACATTTTGGATTCAGTACAGTTAATGCTGATGCAAAACTTGGTGACCACATTCTTAGACGTTTGTACATACTTCTTTGTCTAACAGTTTTAACAAATATATACCCTTTTTAAAGATTTTCACTGCGGATCTATAATTCCACAGTATCCCATTAGTCATTAGCCTGCTGAGGGTTGCAGTTAACATAAAACAGAAGAGGACCTTTCTATAATACTTCACTGAGGATGCTGCATTGCACATTGTCTGCCTTACAGGAATACCACAGCTCTGTCATAGCTGGCAGTCCACAAAGATTCTGGGCTTCCTCGGTGCTTGAAAATTTTCAATGTAAAGCACCCCAGAATTCAGAAAACTAAAAATGTGTACATAGGGGGAGAAATATTCTCAAGGCATCTGTTTTGGGTTTCAGGCATTTCCCTAGTTGGAGAAAAGTTATCTTGTTGGAGGGGAAAAAGCATATTGTTAGAAAACGTCTTCATAATGCCTCAGGGAGAGCAGGGCACTGACATGCATAGCTTTTAAGCACTCAGGAATGCCATTGTGAACTTCAGCTTTCTTTAAAGAACAAAAAATAGAAAAGGACAGAGGATATTTCTACCTCTTCCTTTGACAAAAACAATCTTTGTAATGTCAACCAGCAGCTAGTGCTGTGCTTATCAGTCCCTCCAGTCTGCCCTGCTCTCCCACCTTAGTTCCCTGTTCTGGTTTCTGAAACTCACACCCTTTGGAGCTGATTGAATAATGGACTTTTCACTTTAGGCTCTGCATCAAATAAATTAAAAAAAAAAAAATCCCATGCTTTTACATTTTAAACCTCACTGCAAAAATGAAGGAGAATCACTTTTAAAATGAAAAGTTAAGCTGGATTTTTTTAAAAATGACACTTGTTCTAAGGCCTTACCCTTCCCTCTTTTTTAACCTTAAGATCCACCCTAGTTTGCCAGTTTCTTGGCAAATGGCTACAGTTTTGTGGAAACTGCAGATGTCCCTCACCACATTACTAACAAAATAACAGTATAGTATAACACAACTACCTGGGAGCTATTTGAAGAATTATTTGTGTCAGCAGGTAAGCATAAACATTTATACAAAAATCTACACCATCAGAAAGCTGATGGTACCCCCAATTTTTCCTCTTACTTCCCCTTCCACCCCAACTACTCTCCCATTTTCTAAAGTGCTTCCTAAATTTGTCAAATGATTTGCCCAGAATTCATCAGTTTGACTTTAGACCTACCAAATGCTCCAAAGAAGCAGAAATAGCTTACAGCTTGGTTAGAAGGACTCAAATAGAAGTTACCTTTGCCCATGTGAACTGTTAGTTAGCTGAATTCAACCATGAGCAGCCTAATGGTTGTTGTCTAGCTGCAAACCTGATTTATTTTACATTTTAAGACCCAAGATGGTATCATGCTACATCTCTCAATAGCCCCAGTAGCACCTCTCACTGCAAGGTGACTTTGCATCAGTGACTTTGGCTGCAAGGGAGACCTGTTCCCAGCCCTCATAACAGTAATTATTGCTTCACTTTGTTCCCCTTCTTGTTCTGACACCTTCAGTCACTGGTAGCAAGAACTGATGCTCAAGCAGTGTATAGTGGTCAGATAGCTCAATCCCACCTCCCCTAGCACAGAGGTACCACAGGCAGTCACTGAGGAGGACAGACTACTGGGACAAAGGAGATTGCCTTCTTTTTCTGTGCCTGAAGGTGGCTCTGATTCAAGGTGTGCTGGCAGTACATAATACCATGAGACAAAAGACATGCTTTCAAGGTGTGCGCAAGATGCCTGCATTAAAACCTGGGCCAGGAAAAGTCTGAAAGCATGCAAAGGAATGCTAACATCACACCTTAAATCCTACTTCAGAGAAATGCAAAAAGATGCTATTAACCTGAGCCAAAAGCACTTGGTGTTAGAAGAAAATCTCATGCAAGAGTGGCTGAATTCACACAAAAAGATCTCAAGTCATGCAAATCTGAATAACCATATTGATCAAAAATAAGAACATCACTGTCACATAACAGTGAAAAGTAACTTGCAGATGGCAATATCTGCTGGTAGTGTTGTTGAGAATAACTACTCTTAGGTTCAGTTCAGTAGTCATTATCACTGAGACCATTCTAAAAAAGAGAGAGGTATAAAATGTTAGCAGAGAAAAATTTAAAGTCTGTTGCTTTATAATCAATGATTTGTAGAATACCTAATTAATAATAATTTGCACTTGTGTAGAGGCTTTTAATAAGAAGGCTCTCTACAGAACACACTAATTGCTTCTATGGAGAGGACTACACTAATTGTGAGGACAAGCACAATAAATATTTCACTAGTTTCACATGCTTTTCCATTGTCTATACAGGAGAGAAATCCTGTTTCCACAATATATCATCTGTGCAAAATTGCAGACCCAGATGTAAACAGGACTATGCTAACACAGTGACTACACCATATTCTGTGTTTGCTTAATATACACATAATATTTTAGTGTACTCCTGTTTCAAATTGCAATTGTTCTGGATTATTATAAGGTACTTTAACAAAAGATTTTACATATGAAAAGCACAGTTAACGTTTCTTGAACTTGAAAGTCATGCATATATTTAGCAGTATGTTATTCCACTTAATGGAATGATAAAGAGTAGAAGCAAACCCACACTACCTGCACTTTCTGTGCTTTCCTACGTAGCGCTATGTAGCATTGTCATCAAAGTGAAAATGTGGTAAGGAGAATGTCTCAAGTGTATCACCAAGCCCCAGTGACTGTTACATTACTGAATGTGAATTTCTTGAAAATGCAGTATTTCCAATAATGCCTTTGCAAAAAACTTAAACTTCGTTCACTACTAGGATGTCTTAAGCAACAATGAAACAAAAGCATGTAAACCCTGTCCATCTGCAAATGAAAGAAAGCCATGAAAGTATAAGGTATTACTGGCCAATAAAACTAAGGATTATCTTGTATTAAAAGTTTGTATTTGGTGCATCCAGAGAAAAGAAAATCCTAAAATAAGAACCCATGGATTTATCTTCTGTTAGCATGAAATGTAACTCATTTCACCACATTTCATTATGGCCATCTGCTCAATGGAGTCAAAATAATTCAGCTCATTCCTATGGTCTCAGTTCTATTGCTGTCAAGAGACAACACTTTTCTGTCAAGGGTCTGTGATATGTACAAAGCAGGAGGATTTTGAGATTTGCCCCTTCTTTTCCCTTCCCCCTCACCTCCTACTATGCTGTCACCTCCTCTTACACCCTCCACCCCCTTCCTTCTACTTCCCTCTTCTTCCTTCTCCTTTCCTGTTCAAACTGTATTTCTGTATTTTGCTTTGGGACAGCAAAACAACTGCCTTATTACTGTGATCCTGCCAGAAGGCTGTGATGCTGGAGAGCTCAGACTGAAGCTCTGTCAATTTAGACCTAGCAACATGTATACTCTGCATTTCGTATTAGCCAGTTTAATATGCTTACGGGACTTTGTTTTCTCACCAGTAGAGAATAACTTTTACTTAAGAGGAGAAGCATAGGTATTGTTGTTCTGCCTAGATGCCTCTTGGGAACTTTCTTTAAGGTCTAAAGCCTTTTTCTGGCAACCAATTGTTCTCTAACAACAACAGGCTGGAAGTTGTGATAGATCCCATTTAGTCTTTTGAGAAACAACTAAATTCTGTGAGCTAACTTGTCTTCTTTTACCATCTAAGGAATATTGGCAGGCTGCAACCATTTTCCTCTGTTAGCCCTTGAAATGATTCTTCATGCTTTTGTCACATAATTAAAATTAGATGATTGCAACTCCTTGCTGGCTGGCCTTACAGCTTTGTAAACACTCCAGCTGGCCCATAGGTTCATAGTGAAAGGGATGCTCGAAGCATATTCTTTCTTTGTCCTGTCTTCTCTCTTCTGTGTTGAAATCACTGCATTTGCTAACAACCAGCAGAGTGTATTTGGTTATTGCTTTCTAAGGGCAGTGAACATAATGTTAGAGACATACGTGCCAGAGTCTCTCTCAAGCTTCACTTGAAAGAGTCTGGATGCAAGAGCCTTTGACCTATTTTCTTTTTGTTGGTAGGATCTCTTTTTGCTGAAAAGGAAAGAGGAAAGAAAGGGGAGAGAATTGAGGAGCACAGACTCTTCTAATACAGGATTCAAAAGGAAAATGCATACAGATATATGATTTCAAAACTACAGGCTGACTTTCATTGACCAGTATGTAAATGCCATGGACATTATGCAGTTGCTTCTCCTCCTATGACAAAATTAATCCCTTCTATCTCAAAAGAAGAAAGCCATTCTGAAATAACAGCATCTCCCACTATAGCTAGGCTTTCTGAGTTCACTAGGCTGCTCTCCTGGCTGACTTCTTTTTATGTCACATTTGCTTATGGACCATTACTCCCTCATTCACACCCAGCCAGTTCTGTCTTATAAATCTTGTATGCAACTGTGACTGTGTGAGATTTGCTTGATGATCTTGTAGAGGTTATTGTATTAAAGTTCTCAAGGGCCTGAATGACTAATTGTTAATGAGAGAGAACAATGGAGGGATAATGACGCTTTAGCAGTAAGTAATACTAATGGCATAGTTTGTGTTTTGATGTGATTGCTCATCTTACTGTCACATGTACGGATATCTCTTAGTGGCCTCTGGTTCTATAGGCCTATAACCTCTCAGCTAGTCAATAAGCATTTATTTTGCTGAAGAAGAATTATAATGTCGAAGAAGCACAAACAGGCACTAAAGCTGGATGTATTGGATTCTCCGTAACTATCAGAGCCTCATCACATGTTTTAGTGGTGGAGTTGGCAGTGTTAGGTTTATCGTTGTACTTGACCTTAAAGGTCTTTTTCAGCATAAGCGATTCTGTGACTACTGTCCTACTCTCCCTTCCAGCAGAACGTATGAGCACTGCAGGTCTTTAGCAGCTCTGAAAATCAAGACGGCGGCTCCCAGAAGAAGTCTGAAAACACAGTTGATTCTTACACTCAGCTTCCTGCCGTAGAGCAGTTTGTGACTGCTGGCAGCCACAACGTAACATAAGCTCTGTTTCTTTTTTCCCTTGTCCCATCGTGTGAGCAAGTGCACAAAGCCATGGCTAATGCAGAGAACATCGTCTCCTATGACAGACATGATATTTGCTGCCTTCCCAGTGCAAACATCTCCACTGGGGACCACACCGCTGTGATGCTGGCATGCTGCTGCCTTTGAAGAAGGACAGTGCCAACCTCCCAGACAGCACTAAGCACGCACAGCCAGGACACCATGTATCAGGGCTTGTGCATGTGTCAAGGACAGGTTTCCCAACCTGAAATGTCAAAGCAACTGTTTTTCCCCCAGGAGGTGCATTTGTCTCTATGGTGAAGAAAATGTATTATCACAAGTGTTGCCTTTGAGATCAGAGCTGGATAAAGACCAAGCAGACACTGAATCCAGGAAAGTTTCAGCATCCTCCCTCTTGAGAAACATTCACATCCTCTGATGATTTTTTTCTTCCAAGAATCAGTCCACTTTCAAAAGGAGCGAGCTGAATACTGACCAACGCTGTCCTCGCTTTCAGACTCCACACAACTGTTTGGAAAACAACATTTGAGGTTTGTTCCTCTGAGGATTGCTGTCAAACCTAGTGTCCCTGTTAACCATTTCAGGTGTTTTCTGCCATGACCCCACTGCAAGTTAGAACTCCACTTCTGGTGAGCACTCACCCCAAATACTGGTACAAATAAATGGTCTGTGACTGGGCTCTCTGCTTTGCTCCTGATTTTACACACCCCACACAGAGACAGAACCCCTAGTTTCAGACCTACAGATACAGGGTTAACTTGCTTCAGCCAGCTGCTAGGGGCTTGCAGGGGGGCTGTGCAGTGATGCTGCTGCTGACAACTCCTGAAGTCATAAAGGGGGCCGACTGATTTCAGCATGCCAACAAGCCAGTTAAGAGCCCTGCTCCTGACCACATACCAGCTTCATTCTAGGTCTGAGCTGTTGACTCTGGTTGAGTTAGTTACTGCTGTAAGCCAGGACCTGCAGGGTATTTAACACTTAAAACAAGCGTGCTGCAGAAATGCAGGCTTGTGGCATAAAACAGATGGTTAACCGGAAGGAGGGCATGGATGGATGAGGTGCTAAGGGGCATGATTTAATGTTTGATAGGAAAGGTTGAACTTGATGATCCAGTGGGTCTCTTCCAACCTGGTTATTCTATGATTCTATGATTTATTACTTGACTAAAATGGGCAAGAGGAAAATCTCTAGCAGTCTATCACAAGTAATTTAATGATAGTTCTCTTGCATTGCTCTGATGATGTTTTCCTCTTTGAATGTAAGACAAGGGTGAGTGTTAAGGGGGTTTTGTTTCTTTTTCTTTTTTTTAAACTAGGACATCTGGGCTGTGACCAACCAAAGCTTCGTCTCCTAATTGAAATCTGTCTCACGGTAACTTGCTTATTCCAATTTTCATTCACAGGCAAAGACTATCTATTGTTCAAGTATTTTTACTCTGTCATAATCAAAATACAAATTCTAGCTTAACTAAAAATAGACATGTCAGAAGCACTTGATGTGACCTGCGTGCCTGTCAACAAGTGATAATCAAATTTCCTTGCCATACCAAAGTTGGGCAGGAGACATTTCTTTTTTAAAAAAATCCACTAACAACCTATCTGTTTTCCATATCATATTGAATTTTGGAGACACAATGGGAGTTTTTCTTTCATGCAAATAAGTTAAAAAGGAGTATGAGCAGTTCAAGGGATGTCTGCTGAAGCTGGAATGGGGGTACGAGACACACTTCTCTTTGAAACAGCCTACATGCAGTGTTACTGAAACATAAAGAGTGGGGGGGGGGTATTATTTTTCTGCTTTTTCTGTTTATTTATTAGGTAAATGCAGTTTCACTTGTATAAATATTTCACTTCTCCCTTTCCCTCTGAAAATCAAACAGCAGCAGGGGCAGAAAAGCAGGGAATGCAATTGTAAAACTGGCGTTAAAGTGGATTTGTGCAAGTTTGAGAACAGAAACAAACTAGTGCATTTGTTATGAAGTTAAAACCCAAACTGACACTCTCCTCTACAAAATTACTGGAAGAACAGCAACATGGTGCCAAAAAGAAACTTCAGACAGAGAAGTTTCTTTTAAAACAATACTGTGATAATATAGCAATGTTCTGCAGAAGAAAGAGAGAAGATAAAAGTGTAAGGAAAGAGAAGTTATTCCAGCCACTGTCTGCATAGGCTTCATCTGGAAGCATTGCCAGAATCACAGAGCACGTCCCAGTAATATAAACGAATAGGCCTGTGAACTGCACAGTTAAAATTATCAATGTCTCTCTAACTTGTGATCCAGACTAAGGAGGGCATTAAAAAAATCCAAAAGAGCACAGTATCTTCTATTCCTGAAGAGACCAAAAGGGTACACTGACATAACAGTTTCCAACAGCTGTCATAACAGCATGCACAGGGTCACACCAGAGCTGATGGACAACAGCCTCTTGCAACACAGAGCACTGAAGCCATGATTTGTGGGGCTGCATGTTGCCAGGTCCAGCTCTGGTTACCGTGTACAGTATATCACAGTTTAATCCTTCTGGGATTGTCTGGGTCCTCCTCTGAGGGGTCCTCCAGCATGTCCTTTTCTGGCTTTGTCAAAGCAGAGGAATGCCTGTCCCTGACCCTTCATTTGATTTTGCTTGTTTCAGCTTCTGACACAAAATGGCATTCCTCACCCAGAGGTGTGATGAGATGTGTAGAAAAGGACTTTTCCTTTCCCCACTAATTGCATTGTTTGGGTGTGTAAAAGTTCCAAATCTCTGATAAAAAACACACTGAGAACAAAAGCATCTGGTTGTCACGACATCACTGCTCTAAGACATGGGCTTACTGGGTTCCAAATGGAAGCACTTCTTATATATTTGAATGCTCCCCTGCAAAGTTCAATGCAATGATACTGAGAGAAAACTGGTAAGGACTACAGAGCATAAAAGCTTATCAAATTATTATCCCATAAAAGCTCTGGTGGGAGAGGCTGTTGACCCTGTTCCCATAAGACAGGAGAGAGGACAGGACAGAGACTGCTTTGGCACCCCTCCTTGACAAGCATTCACTTCAGTTCTGGGCAGACTGCTGTTCCTCCAAAAAGCCCCTCCATTGAAAAGGACCATTGCAACCCACCCCAAAATACTTCAGCAGGGTGAAACAGAGGGCTAGCTGCCTGCAAACATGCATGGTAAAATAATGAAATTAGATTCTAAGCATCCAGACCTGATGGATATTCCAAAAGAAATGCTGCAGGAGAAGACCGTACATCTGTACTGTAATACAGCTTCAAGAGGGACATTCTGCACCACAAAATTCTCTGACCCAGTATTGCCTTGGTGAAAAGAAGTAAGGGGCACCATGGGGTAGATTTTGGTCATGGAACACTTGCAGATACAATCTTAAGATGTCTTGACTGTTTCCTGTGGATTTACAGTGCAAGTGAAAGAGTGAATTCTGAAGTTCAGTTCACCTGCAGCCTGGGTGTCCATAAGTCTATGAAAACAGCAAAGACCATGTAATTTCTGGGTGGAGAAAGTGAGAACCACACCTCAGGGTGTGAGGTGCATAAAATCCCCCATTTTTTTAATCAGAGATGACACCTGGATTCTGACTCTTAGACAAAACCAGATTCACAATGTAAAATCCAGATTTTAGAAAAGACTGAGTGCAGGAGGCTAAGAAAAGAGTAAAATGACTGATACAAACTATGGTCTGAAAATATGTGAAAAGGATCTGGATAAAGATAGAGGTGTTAAGCGGTTTTCTGATTATTTCTCTTTGCAGATGGCAATTTGCATCATTGTAAGTTTTAAGTTGCTTCTGGACTTTCCCCTTTCTGTTTCTCCAGTTTCAGCCTCCCCTTGCTACCCTGATGCTGGAGGACAGGCTAATGCCCCCGATGGGCCAAATGAGGAGATAATTATTTGCATATGCTGTGCTTTACTGGAAGGGATAAAAACCTCTGAAAGGCAGCAGGAATAGTAAATCTTTTAAATTTTTCCTCATGCCTCTCTCTCCCAAACTGACTGTGTGACTGTATTTACAAGGCAGAGCTAGCATCTGGGACAGCACACAGTCAATGGATGTGGACTTCATATTCTAAGCAAATAATGCAGAGTAACTGCAAGACTTTTGGCATGTGTCTATGATGAAGCTTTCAAGAGAACTGCCTATTGAAGGGACCTGAACTACTGGATATTACACACACTACATGCTTAATTTGCACATGTCCAGAAAAATTCCCTTTTAGTCAAGTGTAAAATGCATGCGTTTCAGCCATTTCCCTAGCACTAGGGAAATAAAAACAAAAATAAGGAGAAAAGGGCTGTAGAGAACAACTCACAGGGGCTATGGATTAATGTAAGGAATGTGAAAGGATGAAAGGTGCACATGCCCATATTTTCTGTACTGCTCACAGCAACTGCTGAGTAAGTGACTGGTCACTCCTAGTATGACTAATGGTGTAACTACTTAAGGACTTATTTCCACTGAAGCTTATGGAATTGAGATCAAAACAAACCACACAGTTTAAAAGAGAAATGCTCACTATTTGCTGTCAACTGCCACAGGCTATTTCAGCACATGTATGAGTTTAGCACACATACAATTCTGTCAAATGAGATGTAACACTTAAAACTGTGTGCTCATGTTAACTACTTTGCTATAGTGGGGTCTCCATCTGTCTGTGCAGAGCTGCACATCCAAAGCCTTTACAACTTTACTTTCCAGGCATTAGTTTTGGCCCTGTGGGGAGCTATTTATAAATATCTGTATTAATTAAATCAGATCTGTAGAGCAGAAAAAGGAATCAACTAAATATAGTCACTATGGCAACAAATATTTCTTGGATGTAGTTTTGCTTCTAATCAGTCATGGCCTCCCCATATTACTAACAATGGTAAAAGTTGTTTGGCTTTCCTTGGTTTTTTGTTTGTATTGAACATGTTCTTATAGACTAAGACAAAAAATGTAACATCCAAGTATTTTAGAAAAAAAACCCCTTTTCAGTAATATTCTACACTAATTTAAAAATTATTAAGTGTCCACACTAGGCAAAAATAAAAAAGAAAAGGTGCTGAAGTTTTCCCAGATCCCATCAGTAAAATATGTTCCTGGCCATGCCAGTCACAAAAACAAGGCCCTACATGCAGCACATGGTGAAAATGTTCAAGTCATATCCATGCACAGTCTCTGAACTCACCCAACTGGACCACAACCTCCATGTAGTTTTGCAAATGTAGTTTTGCTTTGTAGATTGAGTCTTTGGCAGCTTGTAGATAACTCAGAGGGTTTCATAAACTCATCTGTACACCAGTTTTGCCATTGCCAAATGAGAGGGTATTTCTAGGGCAGATCTACATTTCCCCTCCGTCTTTTATTCCCTGTTTTTTTTCAACAGTGGCTTTAAAGGTATGTGGTCACAGTATATGGCTGTCCAGGTATTTCATTCCCTTAAATCCGTTGGCAGTGTCAACTAAATGCAGCAAAGGTGGTCAGTTCTCAGAAACAGTTAAGTTTGTAAAAGTTTAATCAAAACAGAGAAAAAAGACCTCTTCTATGCCCTGACTGTTTGAAAAATTAGTTTACTGTCTTGTTAGCTATGCAAGAACCCACGTTAGCACTGGGGAAAAAGGTATTAAAGTATACACACACACGATTACCCCAGTCATGGGAGATGTTTGGTAGGAGCTGGCACCCTTTTTAGACACTGGTATCAATCAGGGCTCTGTATGAAATCAGCCTTCATAAATCCTAGTGTTCCTCACCATGCCAGTCTTACATGAACAATTAAATAGTTAATATTGATCTTTCAGTGTCTCTTACAGTGCCTATTCAGTTGTGTGGCTTCAGACTGAGATCGCATTGCAATGCAGATTCATTTACTTATTTTAATTCCCATGTGATAATTTGGAGAGTAGAAAAGATATCTGTTTATGCAAGAGAGGTGTTAGGTTTGCAAAGATCAAGCCACACCCTCCACACAACCAAAACTTCAGCAGAGCCATACTAAGATCCCCAGAGCAAAGGAAAAGCATGGTCAGCCTCTGATTTGCAACCTCTGGGGGTTTTGTTGGTGTTTTATGCTCAGCATTGATGCAAGCAAAAGAGCTATAATTGAAATAAGATATTTAGAAAAATCAGTATCAAAATACTGGAGCTGACATAACTACTCTCCCTCTCATCTTTAGCATTCAAGCTCCTGCTGTCACCTTCTGGGGAAAGCAGAAAGAGCAAAGGAAACTACTGACCTCTTACCCACATCAGCAGCACCAGCACATTAGCCCAGGCTGTTCTGAGAGCTTTCAGCTGGGCTTTTGGCATCATATTACCGTATTTACTAACACTGTTTTTACAAAGCCAATATTTCTAGTAAAAGTAAATGCTAACAGACTTGTCCTGTGTTAAAGAATAAGCTGACTTTCCCCATGAGTAGATAGTTCATAAAAATCTGAAGTCCTTTGTGGTTGAATTGAGAAGTTACCCCAGGACATTGTAGCTGTTTATTAGTGGGGTGACAAATGTAACGTAGCATTGTCTGACATTTGCTTTCTAATACTGTTTAAAAAGGAATAAGGGAAATGTAACAAATGCAAAGGAATCCTGGGATAAAAGATCTACAAAGAAACCACTTAATGAAAAGCACTCATTGCTCTGTATTGCGTCACTGGCCATATATATATGTGTGTGTGTGTGTGTGTGTGTGTGTGTGTTAATTCTTCTAAGTCTCATTTGCCTAACAGCATGGAAACTGCCACCAGTTTAAGAACCACTATCAGATAACTTGAAATTACATTAGACAGACCATACAAACAGCCAACAGACTCTAGTGACTGTATTCTTGAATCCTATCCTCTGAGGTGCAGCACGGTGGCTTTGCTATGCATAGACTTTAAGATAACACAATCTGAGTTCCTAAACTTTTGTGGTAAGAGAAGTTATGAAGCATATTGCAAAGATGAAGGTCTGAGAAATTTCACCGGACAAGGCTTGATCTGACATTTTAATTTATAATCTTGCCAATATGGGGGGGAAGAAAAGAGGAGTGTCCCTGCTTCTATCTTCCTGTACTCGCTGTCAATTCTCAATCAGCCGGATAAGAAAACTGTTATGTTACACCTGGATTTCACTGTTAGGACTGTTTTCCTGACACATCCAGGGTCACAGCAGTACAGAAAAACCACAAGACAGCATTCCCTGTGCTACTAGCTAACACAAAACAGGGTCAGAGAGGGAGACAGGTAGTATGGATTGAAACCCCTGCTACTCTCATGTTTAAGAAGATGGCTAGCAGATAGGATGACAGCACAGATAAAACTACTAAAACTTACACAGAGTGCTTTTATAGTACAGCTAAGAGAACAGAAAAAACCTCTCAGAACAAACTTGGTACTTCCACCATGCAAATATGCATCCTTTCACGAAGATTTCCTTCCTTTAAATAAGATTATAAAAATGTTTTCCCATCCCCCTGCATATAGTAGCAACAATAAACAATTCTTCTTACTTGTTAGTATCTCACATGAACTTCTAATGTGGCTGCATTTAGCTTCTCTAGTTTTTTATGTGAATTGTCATCCACCTCCATTTTAATAAAACCTGATTAAGACACTTGAGAGTCAAACATAAACAAAAATCTCCCATTCCCTCCAAAGTATGGCATTCATGAAGATATCATGAATTAGTAAACATTCCCTAGTGTTCTGTTTCTTTTGTCTAGCTTATTTGTGTTGAGAAACCTTCTTCTTGATTTATTTATGTTGGTATTTTATTTCCTTATTGAGTTTCAAAGATGAACAGAGAAAAATAAATACTGAAGAAATAGCTGTGGGACTGAAATGACCAAGGTTTTATTCCAGAGAGGTTAAAATTATTATGCTTTAATACAAAAGTTTTGTTGTCTCCTTCTATCATTTAACAGACCTGCTTTCAATATGGAATGCCTGACAGTCTAAGAGTAGTGAGCAAGCCAGTGTAGTAAAATCCTGTTTATCAACATTCAGGAATCCAATGTCTTCTCGTAATTATCATTTAATCATATTGCATTCTAGGCCCCTAAATCACCATTGTGCTTTGAGGTGAGGCAGTCCTGCCTAGTCTAGGCTCATTCAAAAGGCAGAATACATACAGATCAGACAGCAAGTTAGTTTTGCACAGACCTCACAGGGTCCCAGACACACTCCTGCAGCAGATCCAGTATTTGCTAGCTTTTTCCAAATTCCCTAGGAAGACAGCACACTGTGAAATACTTGTGGTTCCCAGTGGGAAGGCAATGTGCAAGATCAGGTCAGATGACCCCTTGAGAGATTTTGGTAAAATGATCACATCTCAGAAAAATTATTGCTCAGACTCTAATTTTTAAGAGTCATGAATTGGTAAACCTCAGTGAAAATTAACAGACCTTGACAAAAGCTAATTGGGTAGGCAGGATGTTTATCTTAGGACTGAAGAGACAGACTGCATTTTGTGTCTTTAGAAAATCCAACCACTGTACCTGAGCTTTATAAGCAATTATATAAAATTTTAATTATTTCATGTTGACAGGATCCATTTCTCAAAGCCATAAGAATTCCTCAGTAGGATTAAATCTGATTTGTTCCTTGTACGTAGCTCAACAAAGGGCAATGTGATATCTTTCCTGCAGCACTGTTAACATACTCACAGCTGTAGTGCCTTAGCAAAGGTCCTTTCCAGAGGTGAAAATGGAGGCATTAGAGCATGACATGTTTTCTGTGTCCTACTTCATAACCTCACACCTTAGATGAACTGTGAAACTTAAGACTAAGGGACAAACATCACAAACCAGCCAAACAGTACTATTTTTGTTCTCATGAAAAAGTCAGAAGGGTTTGGCGTTTTTTTACTTCTTTTTAAAGGCAAAAGTCATGTATTTTCTAACTGAGGACAATAAAGGCTATAAGAGTTGCTTGAAAACTTCACATTACCTTACTGGGTTGCAGCAATGAGTGTGAAGATGCTACACTGACGAAACTCCCACTGCTCAAGCAGTAACATGCTCAAATTTCCACTTCCACTGCAAAAAACCCCAAAACACTCCCTACCACTTGCTGCATTGTTTTGAAGCTGTAGCTCTCAGGACTAGGATCTTACAGGTTAAACACATTTTTTTGACAGAATTTGACTTTTAAATTTGTAGGGTAAATATAAAAGGCAATGGTGATGGTGATTCAGTGCAGCCAGAGCTCTTCCCTTCTGAGTCACTTCTCTTCAGGTATTACAGGAAGATGGGAGAAATACTATATACCTACAGGTGTCACCTTACCAAGAGAATGTACTAAAGAGGTCCTGACCTTTTGGAGCAGTGTGAAGGAAGCCTCCATGATCTTTCTCAGCTGGAAGTTTATTCCACTTTAGAGTCTGGGCCAAATTCTAACCTAGCTCACTCTACCAACCAGAAAAAGAAAGAAACTCCAGCCAGGAAAAAAAAAATCTCTGAATCCAAAAAGATAACCTACTCTGACTGTCCTTGAAGAAGAGGAATGCTGTGTCACAGAGGAGGGTTAGCTGTGCCACAGCAGCAGATGGTGAGACTAGGTACAGGCTAGGAAATCTACTCCACAATCCTTCTAGAAGGAAGACGCCAGTCTACCATCACATGTTGCTACTTTTTTTCAGCAAGTTGTGTCTAATGAAAAAAGTGGAACCACCTAAAAGCGATTGTTGTCTTGGAGCTATTTTTAGTTGCAGAAACCAAGACTGTAAACAGGCTATTAAGGAGTTCAGACTAAAACTACTTGACAGCAACACATGATATCTTTGGATCAGAAAATATAGATGAACTAATAAAGGAGCCACATACTCCTATAACACAACTGACCAGAACATTATCATAGAATCACCAGGTTGGGAAAGACCCACCGGATCATTGAGTCCAACCATTCCTATCAAACGCTAAACCATGCCCCTCAGCACCTCATCCACCTGTCCCGTAAACAACTCCAGGGAAGTTGACTCAACCACCTCCCTGGGTGATTATGCGTGAGACTGGCAATATCCTGAGAGAAAACCACATGCAATTGGGTCCATCTTCCCTCCTAAATGCTGTCTTCCAATACTTGCAAAGGCAGTCTCAAGCTCCAGTCTTGAGCGTCCAACTGACAACACGAATGACTCCTCCATGGCCCTAGCAAAAGATTTGGGGAGGAGAAGACAGAGCACAGATTTAATCCATCCTTTCTTCCTCCATGTGCTTTTGTGCCCTAGATACCTTCAAGGGAAAGGAGAGGACAGTTCTGTGGAGCAGTTCTCCCTCTCTTTCTCTGTTGGCACTGGTATTAGCAGGTACACCCCTGGGTGAGAACTGACAAACACTGAAACCTCCCTTTCTCTCTTTATGAAAAGTAGGCAAGGGAACATTTTGGACTCTGTTTTCAATGCCTCAGAGGTGAGATGAAAGCCAAGTTGCTTGCCAACTCAGTTTCCCCAGAATAAACTATGCAAGAAGTAAATCCTTTAAAAAAACAAAGAGGTGTTGGGCTGAACTTGGCGAATGAGGATGTGGTATCTCCTGGCCATAAATCAGAGCCTTTCAGCTCTCAGACAGGAATGTGCAAGTCACTTCTCTGGAGCAGTGAGAGTGCACGAGGCCACAGAGAAGGCAATTCCCAAATCCAGAGCTGCAATACTAGGATATTCATGTGACAGGTAATTAGTTGCTCATGAAGGACTTTCCCCAGTAGCATTTTTCCAACATGGCTTTAAAAAGGGAGGAGCTGAAGTGTGTTTGAATGAGTTCTTCTCTGCATTTCTAACCACCTATCTACTTTTTTTTTTCTACTAACCTACTTCTGCTAACAGATGTGCACTGTGCTGTGAGGCTAATGTAAGGCATATAGCTTGTAGACTGTCAGTTTAATCCCATGTAAGAACAACTGACTAGGGTTTAGTGGCTTCAGTCTCTCACCAACATCCCCGTATTTCTGTTTCGCTTTTAACTGTTTATCCTGACTGAAGGCCAGGTGTAATCTGATGTAATTTGGTTTAGTTTCTTTGCCTTTAGCAAAACTCAACCAATTTACTCTGGCAGAGAGTTTGTTCTCAAAAATATTCCTAGTACTAGGACTTCTGGTTTTGCATACAAAATACAAGCAAACAATGAGTTATGTGGTCATATCAGTCCAGGCAACATGTGTACTGCTCAGCAGGCAGCTCTGAGTACTGTTTTTTTCCATTAGGTATCACAATGGGGTTGGCTGTACAACATTTTAAGGATGCATAGGAGTTGGGCAGAGAGGATTGTGCTCAGCCTAGAGTCATCCAGCTATTACGTCACACAAATCAACAGCAACGGAATTTTGCAGAGCTGTTAGATGCCTGCCTCTTAGTTGTCTGTGACCAGGACAAGTAAGAGTGAGAATCCAGTGTTTCCCACTCCAATTTCCAAGCTTCAGACAGTCTGCAAACCCACATTTATTCTTTTCCCTGCACAACTGCCTTGGTTGTTGACATTAAGAACCATTGTTCTCATGACTCTCAGCATGTCACACCGTGGATGTGGGAGCTTTTCATTTTTGCAGGTTTGGCCTCTGGCATGAGCACCCTCTCCATTACAGCATCATAGGACAACTTCAGTTCATGCCAGGCACTAGTTTCATTCTGCCTTCTGATCTTTTCTAGCACTGGGAAGCACTATTCAGTATAGGACTCATGATTTAGTATTCATAAAACCTTTCCCTTTTTTTTTCCTTTTTCTACCATTCCTTTCCATGTGTTCCCCTACCAATAGCACGTGCTCATTGTAACCTTTGTGAATGCATTCAGCCTTCTGTGTACACTTACCATTCACCCCTGCTTCACCTGGCATGCCCATTACTTTCCTGTGTGTAGGCAATATGTCTTGCATCCACAGTTTCACAAGCTTTGGAGTTTGTTTGCTGAATCACTAAAATTCTCAATCACTGAAAAAGGAAGAATATTGCCATCAGAGAAACAACCCATGGTGGTCTACGTGTGGTGATTTAATTGGGCATAGGGAGGGATTAATAGTCAAGATCATGCAGATTAGTGCTCAAATACCACAGCAAAAGGGACTTTAGAAAATATTAAGATTAATGGGTTTCAGGGGAAAAAAAGACTGATGAAATCTGTCATAATGGGGAAATACCATCTGAAGCGGGGGGTAGAACCTTCCCCAGTAAGGAAATTTTTAGCACAAATTGCCAATTCATGAACTATTAGTAGATAAAGATCGTACAACAGCAAGACACATGAGAAGACAATGAGATTTCTAAGTTTCTCACATTGTGATCTGCTTAAGAACATGTGTGTACTACACCTGGGAGTGCTGGTTGACAGCCAACTGAATATGAGCCAGCAGTGTGCCCAAGTGGCCAAGAAGGCCAATGGCATCTTAGCTTGTATCAGAAATGGCATGACCAGCAGGTCCAGGGAGGTTATTCTGGTTCTGTACTCAGCACTGGTGAGACCGCTCCTTGAATGCTGTGTTCAGTTCTGGNGATAACACTAAACTAATGGTTTAGTGTTTGATAGGAATGGTTGGACTCGATCCAGTGGGTCTCTTCCTATCTGGTGATTCTATGATTCTGTGATCCTACTGTAGTTCATGCTTCCCTAGACAAAGTCAAACTCCTGGCCATGTAACATGCAAAGCAGAAGTTAGACATTCTGCTCTTCTCTGTAATGGGATGTGGTTGGTGAAAGTGCACAGATTAGCAGACAAAGGTGAGCCTAATGTTATTAGCTGCATATTTTCATGGAGCTATGGTGTCTTGGAACTTCAGTAGAAAGGTCTTATTGACCAAACTGATGGTCTTACTAGGTTATCAGAAAAATAATCATTTTTCTTTTCAGCCCTATCTAAAAACCATGGAGTTTCAGGCCCTAGGTATTCTAATCATAGTGTGAGTGAATAAAATCTGTATGTGTATGTGTATGTGTATGTATATGTATATACAAATTTATAGAGAAATTTCACCTGTTTAATTGATGGTGTACTGAATGTCCTGAAGACCACTATTATTTACTGAAATAAAGCATTAGCAAGAATGAATGCTGAATGCTGTGCAACATAATCAGGGGTCTGTTGTTTTCAGAAACCCAATGAATGAACACATGACATCCGCTGGTTTCTGACATGACAGGCATACGGTGCTCATAAATAAATAAAAAGCATGATGATACAGTTATGCTGATACTAGTGAGTGGTAACATTTGGTAAGCTGGCAAGTTGTCTATTCTATCTTACCTTGACAGCAAAACCACAAAATCTCTGAGTGAAAGCAATTAATTGTAACTGAGGCCTTTTGGGGCTTCCTCCAGTCAAATCATGCTACTGGGTTCCAAATGAAACATTAGACCACTTTTTAGCTTTGGGTATATTTTTTAAAACCATTAAAATTACACAGAAGGTGATCATCAGCCTTTAGCCACAATGACAACATACAGTAATATAAATTAGTAAAGAAGGACCTAGATGCCTACATTCTACTTTGATTCAAAACTGAGATCCTGAGAATGCCACCTATGAGATTAATGCTTCTCTCAGGCAATCTACGGTTAGTGGTACTTAGTAGGATTTGTGTCACCCAGGTTCAATTTCCAAATCTCTTTATCAGTTTAAGAACTCCATGTTCACTTCTGTCCCAAGGAATACCCTGCCTATGCATCCCTCTTTCCACACCTCACCTGAACTGTCACACTTTCACCAGTGTCATCATTACTGTGAAATTTGCAGGATATAGGAATAAATTTCTTTCTTCCACACTTGCATTCCAAAACCACAACCAGATCCTTAGCAGTAAGTCATCCCAGTGACCCATCCCAAAACACAAAATGTGTGTTATCTCAAACCATTAGGATAATAATGCTGGTGAAGTTGCCCACCAACCTACCTGCAGCATAATAGATGATTTACAGTCCATGATTTTCAGTCTTCAAACCCATTAATTTGACTGCAAAGTTAGTCAGATATCCAGCATACACGAGTACACACCATCTCACCATGCAAGAGATTACTCTAGATTCATCCTCATCTCAAAATTGATCCAGCTCATCAGTTTCCCATGGTACCTACAGGTTCCATAGATGAGCCTTGCTCTTCAAGCTTCACTGTATTGATCCGTAATCCTACCACAATGACACAAGCCCTAATCAGGCCAGAACATACCTGAGATGGATGTGATCTGAAAGAACTACTCTTCTGGGATGTTTGTGGAGATCTCTTCTGGGTTAAGACCAGTCTAAAATTTCAGGTTAACATACAGTTTAGGAGAGAAGCATACAATACATTCCCAAATGCTGAAGTGTTCAAATGGTCTTTAATTAATTTTCATATAATAGAGGTAATCTCTCTTCAGATAAACCTAGAGTTAAAGTGATGATTAACACTGATGAAGACTATCAGAATGCAAGAATTTTTTCATTTGATGAGACTTAGATGTGGAAAATTAGCTTTCGTTTCTGGATCCTGGAAGACCTGCTACTGCTGTTAGGCTAGGTTTGAGGTTTGAGTCTGTCAACATCACCTGTCTTCCACTTGAACTCAAATTTTGTTGGGCCATATGTCTGGGATGAAGGAGGCAAACTCCTGAATACAGTTGCAATTAGTTCTGGGATAGCCAAGTGTTGCTTTTCCTGCCTTAATACTGGAATTTGTGTAATGACTGAAAAACTAGGCTAATTCAGTGTTCCTGCAGATGGCACAAGGCATGCAAGAGGGCTGGGCTCAACAAGGGAAAGGAAATCATGGGTTATGTTTGGTTTTAGGTGAAGTTCATCTTTCAGATCCACAAGGGGCTGAGGAGTTAAACATACTCTGAAGCAGTGTGTATGCTGTAGTGCTCAGTGAGCGCTGACTAGTCGGGCTAGTATTTACGTTCAGGTCACTGAGCCAGAGTTTAAGGTTACAATGAGCCCCTAGATCAGAAGTGGCTGGAGTGTCAGGTTTAAAACAATGTTCCAGACCAACATGAGAGCTGTGCTTGGAGAAATTTTGGGGCAAAGTTAGCTGGTGTAACTGGGTTCAGGCCAAGGTTAAGGGCTTGTCGTAGCTTGAGCTGAAAAGTATCATTTAAATATGGCTCCTGCTAGGGCTTCTAGGTTTCAACTTGAGTTAGTCCTAACATATTAAACCAAATTATTTAATCTGGAGAGTCTGAAGGATCAAGTAGGGCTTGGGGTTAGTTTTAGTGACAGCATGACCTAGTATTGTATATAGACCATTAGAACTAAGATAATGACTGCTGAATAAATCAAATGGGGCCACTCACTCCCACAAACTGCTGCATCACTCCTTTTTTTTAAGGGAGAGAGGGACTTCACAGGAAAAGTCTAACAGACAGAGGAAACGGGAGAGAGAGGAAAGAGGCACAAGTACTTGTCAAGACTTTGGGACCACAAAAGAATGGCTTAGAAGTCTATACATATGTGCACATCTGTTTTGCACAATCTTTAACATTCCTCCCATCCTTCCTGTCTCCCTTCACCCCAACTCCCACAGCCCTCTGCCTCTCCTTTTCACACAGACATTCCTTTCTTTTTTGTTCCTCTGTGTCCTACCCAATCCCAGCACACAGCAGTGGCAGCAAGAGGAAAACAAGGGAAGCAGCTTTACCATTTTTTGTCATCTTGTGTCCAAGTCAATAACAAGAATCACAACTGCTGTCACCACCACAGTAATAATACGGAAGTGCTGCAGCAACATAGCTTTGGGGAGAGAGGTAGGTGAGGGTGGAAGGGGTTTCACCACAAGCTTTTGGGGAGGGATCAAAACATTTGCCTGGCAGAGAAGGACCTGGGAGTGCTGGTTGAACAGCCAGCTGAACATGAGCCAGCAGTGTGCCCAGGTGGCCAAGAAGGCCAGTGGCGTCATGTTTTTTATAACAAACAGCGTGACCAGTAGGTCCAGGGAGGTGATTCTGCTCCTGTACTTAGCACTGGTAAGACCACTTCTTGAATACTGTGTTCAGTTTTGGGCCTCTTGCTATAAGAAAGACATTGAGGTCCTGGAGCATGTCCGGAGAAAAGCAACAAAACTGGTGAAGGGTCTGGAGAACAAGTCTTATGACTAGTGGCTGAGGGAACTGGGAGAAAATGAGTCTGAGGGGAGACCTTATTACTGTCTACAACTACCTGAAAGGAGGTTGTAGTGAGGTGTGTGTTGGTCTCTTCTCCCAAGTGACAGGTGATAGGTTGAGAGGGAATGGCCTCAAGTTGCACCAGAGGAAGTTCATATTAGGAAAAATTTCTTCACAGAAAAGCTCATCAGGCACTGGCAGGGGCTGCCCAGGGATCTGATTGAATCTTCATCCCTGGAAGTATTAAAAAGACGGGTAGAATCATAGAATAGTTTGGGTTGGGAAAGAAGTTAAAGATCATCCAGTCCCAACCCCCCTGCCATGGGCAGGGACACCTCCCACCAGACCAGGCTGCCCAAGGCCCCATCCAACCTGGCCTTGAACACCTCCAGGGATGGGGCGGCCACAGCTTCCCTGGGCAACCTGTGCTACTGCCTCACCACCCTGATGGTGAAGAAATTCCTCCTTATGTCTAGTCTAAATTTGCTCCTCTCCAGTTTATACCCACTGCCCCTAGTCCTATACCTACAAGCCTTTGTAAACAGTCCCTCCCCAACTTTTTCTAGGAGATGAAGCACCTGGGGTTATGATTTAGTAGTGGACAGGTCCGGTTCAACTTGATGACCTCCAAGGTCTTTTCCAACCTACAGATTCTATGATTCCATGACTGGAGAACCTCCGGCTCCCAGTGACCCAGGCCCCGTAGCTCTCCTGGCAGCGGTGACCCGGCAGCTGGTGGCCGAGGCGAGGTCCCGCAGCAGCCGCGCGGAGGAAGAATCCAGCTGTTGCCAACATCTGGCTGTCAGTCCCGGCTGGGCAGCGGCCGAGCGCGGGGTCCGCCCCATCCCCGCCCCTGCCAGCAGCAGTAGCAAGAGGAGGAGGAGGAGGAGGAGGAACCGAGAGTGCCCGACCCGGTGGCTTTTAGGGGGGGAGGAGGGCACTCGGCTGTCAGCGCACTGGCCCTGCGCTCCCCTTCCAGCCGCTGCTCCTGTTCGTTCCTAGCGCTACGGCCGCCAGGCTGGCTGCTGCCCGTCCTCCCCTCCTCCTTGTGCCGGTACCTACCTCAAAAACCTCGGGAGGCTGCGGGGCTCCGCTCTGGAAGGAGGAGGAAAGCTCTGTTTGCACGGGCGAACGGGAATCGCGTTGTGACTGGGTGGCGGGGGGGAGGGGAGGGAGACGGGGGGGGNTCGGGGCTGAGGCTGGAAGCGGGTCTCGCCGCCCAGGACCCGCACGCCCCGGCGGCCACGCGTGGGTGCAGAGCAGAAGATGCACACGACGCAGAAGGACACCACGTACACCAAGATCTTCGTCGGGGGCTTGCCCTACCACACCACCGACTCCAGCCTGCGCAAGTACTTCGAGGTGTTCGGGGACATCGAGGAGGCGGTGGTCATCACCGACCGGCAGACGGGCAAGTCCCGGGGATACGGCTTTGTAAGTGCCCCGGGATGGGGCCGCGCGGGAAACCGCGGGGGGCGCTGTAGGGAGCCGGGGGGGTGGCGAGAAGGGGTGGCGAGCGATTGGCTTTTTCCCTTTTTCTTTTTCTTTTCTTTTTTTTGGGTTTGGTTTGGGTTTTTGTTACCTCTCCCCTCCCCTTCTTTCCCTGCTGGGGAGCCTGGAAGAGAGGCGGGGGATGGGACGAGGAAAGCAGTTACTGAAAAAGGAGATTGAGGGGAGGGTGGGGGGTGAATCGCCTACTTTCTCGGCAGTCGCCTGTTGCTCCCTGATAGGGGTTTTATCTCCCCGCGGCGGAGCTCGCCCCGCACCCCCCGCCCTGTCCCGCTCCGCTCGGGAGGGGTCGCGGCCGCCATCCCTCCCTCGTCCCCGAGAGCCTCCCGGGTTTAGGGGGCGCGCGGGTGGGCGAGAGGGTTCTCGTCCCCCGCGGAGAGGGCTCTGATGCTCAGCGTGGTCCCCGCAGGTCACCATGGCTGACAGAGCCGCTGCGGAACGCGCCTGCAAGGACCCCAACCCCATCATCGACGGCAGGAAAGCGAACGTCAACCTGGCGTACCTGGGCGCTAAACCGCGGATCATGCAGCCAGGTGAGGGGGCGGCCCCCAAAGGGCCTCTTTTCTTATTTTGAATCAGGGTGGCGGGTTGCAGAGCGCTGAGTCTGCATAGCGACTTAAGTAGGGGTGCCACAATACGCTCTTCCCCCCCCATTCCCCAAGAATGCTTCACGTAAACTCAAGGTTCAACAATTTTCACAGAAAGGGTCATTGGGCACTGGAACAGGCTGCCCAGGGAGGTGGTTGATTCACCTTCCCTGGAGATGTTTAAGGCACGGGTGGACGAGGTGCTGAGGGGCATGGTTTAGTGTTTGATAGGAATGGGTGGATTCGATGATCCCGTGTGTCTCTTCCAACCTGGTGATTCTATGATTTACCTGGGTGCCCAGGCACGGATAATGCAGCCAGGTGAGGAGGTGGCCCCCCAGTGTCTATTCCTTTCTGTACCTCACATTTCCGAAGGGAGTAAAATCTAAAACCTTTAAAAAAAAAAAAAAAGGTGGTGCAGCCCTGCACTTCCCTGAAACTCGCTCACTGTGGATGTGCGTTGGGTTTGGTTGTTAAATGCAGCGTGTGGTAACTTTCTAGCTGTTTCATGCATGTGCGTTACTGAAAACCAAAAAGCAATCAGAGATAAATTATCTGCAGTTTCCCAGGAAGACTTCCACAGCTCGGGCACTTCATTAGTTATTCCTTCCACTGGGAGTGTGTGACACTGACCATTTACAGTATCCTTGCAGGGAAAAATTGGCCTAGGAATGAATCACTTCCAATGCGTGCGGTCTATTTTAATACAAACAATATCTTAACGCAAACTCCTCAAACAGATGGGAGCTATTATTCAGACTTTAATACGAAACTGTGCTTCCTAAGACCACATCTGAGCCAATCTCATGTCCTAGCCACTTCCCAGGCGGCTGCTTTGCAGCAGGAGTGACAGGAGCATAGAGTGTGTGCACATTTGTGCTCTAAAGTAGGCTGCTGTGAATTCTCCAGTGCCTAGCCTGGGGGAACACTTGTTTGAGCAATTAAGTGCCCACCAAAGAAAGAAGGAGATTTGTGCTTAGGTGCTTGAAGAACAGAAGTGAGGTTAGGATTTGACTCCCATGCCAAGTCCTCATGAGTAGAGGTGACTCAAATTTAAGTCTGTATAAAGTACACAACGCGCTGATGAACAGAAGGTACCATATAATCCTTCAGAGTCTGCAGTTAGGGACCAGAATGGAGCACAAAATGAAACATGAATGAAAACATTGTGCTTCCTGTTTTTTAAAAAAAGTTGTTTTAAACATCTCTAGGAAGGCTTGTGCTTTACTGTTTTGAAGTTCTGCATGCATGTATTTCTTTGCATGTGTGTATGGATTGATATATTTTGCTTTATAATTTGTGGTTCTGCAGCCTTTCAGACATCGTCACTGGAGGTTGTTAGTGAAGGCTGTTACTCCCTGTTTATGTGCATATGTATATATAGCATATAGAAGCAGCCAAAAGAACACCCATGTGTTTTTCTTGGTAGGTTTTGCCTTTGGTGTCCAGCAGCTTCATCCTGCTCTCATACAGAGGCCTTTTGGGTAAGTCTGTTCAATGGGACCTCAAATAGGGGAGGAAAAAGGAAAGAAAAAGTATGATCCTTGAAGGCCTCTCACAGTAGCAGCCTTATAAACTCACCAGCAATGCTGAAGTTCTCAGACTTATAAATGCATACCTGTAAATGCACTCACCTTATTGGTCATGTTCTAAATGCGGCAGCTGAGTCAAGTTGTGTGGGACGTGTCCCTTCCACCTAAGCTGTCCAGTCCCGTATGACTCTATGATAAAACAAGGAGGTATGACTTGATGCAAGATTGCTGTGCCCCATTTCTCTTTTTTCAGCTTGACTCAATGTTATTTATCTCTTTCTAATCTGACAGGGGTCGTTTACAGTTAAGATAACTGATCAGAAGGATATGATGATAAGAGGTGGAATAGTTCTGTTTGGAATTAAACTCTGTAACCAGTAGACTCAAACACAAACAACCTAAAATGGTGATTAACGATGCATGTATGTTTTTTTCATATAGTCAATAGACCTCCGTGTGCTTTATTTATTTATTTGTTACAGTAATGAAGTGGTGTTGATAGCTAAACTGTGTGCTTTTATTTAATTGAAAGAGCTGTAGTGAAATTTTTTTTGGGGGGGTGTTCTTTTTAATTTGAGTTTTGTTGTTGAGGAGTGACTTTGCCATGGGGAGCAAAGGGACCTTTTTTTTTCCTTGCTTTCAAGCTGTAGCCTGTGATTTTTTTTAACCGTATTTTGTAGTGAGTGCTAAATTGTGTGACTTCTTGATTTTTAAGTAAATCAACGTATTGCTTGCATGTTCATAATTTTGGGGGGGAATTTGTTTTTGGGAGGGGTGTGGAGCTCCTTATTAACAATGTGCGTCCATTTGGGCTTTCTAATTGGAGATTTTTTCCTTCAATCTATCCTTAATATGTAGTGCATTTCTCCCTGACTTGATATACTATTCCTAAGTCGATCTAACTCTTGCTTCTTATAGGCGTAAGATTAGGAGGTGAAGTCTGCTTTAAACTTTCCATACAGTGTCAATTCACTAATACACACTGACTGAGAAACTCATTGCAAAATAATGCATTTTGGTAATCAATGAGTAACCTAACAATAATGCAGGGAAAATGCGTCACAAATGTATTTTGTTTATAGTTAGCTTTAGAATATTCTGCTTAGCTGTTATCAAGCAATGATAGCATTTTGGTAGTTTGATTCGTAAAAATGGTAGGGAACAGTTCCTGCCCTTAAAACTGTAAGAAAAAGTTTTCCTAGAAACTTCACATGCTTTCAAATGTTTATCCTTCTGAAACACTTGAGGACATTGTGGAAAACTTTTTGTCTTTTTTTTTTTCTTCTTCTTCATATGATTATCCTCTGTATTTGTTTGGCTTCTTTGAAGTGTGAGAAGACGACAGTGTATATGCAGTGATCAGTTTATGATGCTTGCGATAAGGTAGGCAGGAGGAGGAGCACATTGTCTCCAGAGCTATAAAAGCACTTGTTGCAAAGAGGACAGTCTGGGGATCAGCCATGGAGAGAATGCGTATTTGCTGAGCATAAGAGAAAAGGAGAACCTGTGGCAATCCCTTGCTTAAAGGACTGTGCAAATGCAGGGCTCTTTCTTGCTTTCCTTACCAACAATAGATCATGTAAATCGTGTTTAGATCAGGGAAATTCTCCCAGCAGGCTGAATAAGGCTTTATTTATCATGCAATGTACATAAATATGAAGAAAAGGAATGTTGGTCACAGGGTCATCTGTATATTAAATTGGTCATTTTTAATCCTTGGCTTTTGCCTATCTTTTGCTATGTGCAAACAAGGGAGATTACTAATCCTGCTTCTTCCTCAAAATTTCTGATGACCTGTATCATTTCCAAAGAATGTAGTTCAGATTAAGAAGATCAGCATTCATTAGGATGAATGAATGTCTTCATTTGCTATATTCCTTCACAATCAGAGGGATTGTTTCAGTGCTTACTTGAATTTATTTTTATTGAAAAGTTAACTCTTGCAGGATGTTACATGGATTGCACTGAAATACACGGTCACCTTAAAGCCTTTCCCCTGTGCAGTTGCACTTTTAAAAGTACACTTTACTAATATGTTGGGTAAAATGGCTCATAGTGGTGATTCACTGCCAATATCCTGCTAATCTATACACAAAAGCTCCAAATGCTTGGCGTTGTTTTTTTACCTAACTGACTGCAAATTAGTGAGATACTGCCATATTCTGGTGTGGTCAGCAGTATTTTAATATGGTTCCCTGCCTATCAAACAAGAAACTGAAAATAATTGGATTATGTTACATTACTTTTACTGAGAAGGTGCAGAAGTACAATATTCTGAATTAAGTACAACATTACTGTGGGGGAGGGAGTCAGGAACTAGATTAGCTTCAATGCATGCAGCATTTAAAATGCTAGGAAATTTTCTTTATTCAGTGCTGCAGAGATCAATTAATCCACCAAATAACATTTCTCCCTGCACTTTACATTCAATATCTATCTTACTGTTGGTGTGTTTCGTAGAAAGCTGCTTTTTCACATGGCTAGTTATCTATACAGCTCTGTTTTCAGGATTGTTTATTAAAATACTATCTTTGAATTTGATAGGAATTTATGGAGGGGGGATCATGACTTTGCCTTCTGAGATAGCTTTTCTCATTTTACTTATGTAATTTTTACTTTCATATTGGCAGGAAAATACAGGGTTATATAGGAGTACTGGTGTAGGTTATGACTTGTTCTGTTGGAGAGGGTTTTTTCCTTTATTTTCTGTTGAAAACATGTACAGCAATCAAAATGAGAATTTCCCCATTGTTTGTAGTAAGAGAGACCAGAGTTAAATCCAAAGTTATTAAGTTCATTATCAAATGGTTAGCTGATACTACCTGCTTGGTATTAACTTCCAGTTCTGCCCTTCTCCTGAGTTTATGATCAAAAGACTTGTATAATTCTAGACTATGGATAATCTGGAAAGCGGGAATGAAGCTAGAAAAGCTAGAACTTAACTTGCAGAATGCTAAGTGTCTTTTTAATGGTATCGGGCACAAATTTAAAAGGAAGCATTTTAAGGGTCTCATATGTTATGATGTTTACGTAACCTATTTCTGCTATAAGGAAAGCTGTGCATTGGTGAAAACGTACTCTCTAATTATGCTTACTAAACCAGATTATGCCATGCAGGGGCCAAAGCAAAACATTTAGTTCAAAGTTAAATAGTTACATTCACAAGAATTTAATGTCGAGAGTCAATGATGGGCTGCTACTGCTGACTTTTTGTATGCCACAGCTGTCTGCATTAGCCTACACAGTGTTTTCTTTCATTTGAAACAATTAGCTTTCACTTCATTATTGCTTATAGGATCATTTTTGAGGTCTTAGTTAAGCACAAATCTTCTGTTACAACAACAATGAAGGTCTTACGGCAAATGGCAGGACTGTACGCCATTCAGTTTTTAATATCCGAAAGCTACACTTACTGCTAAAGTTAACTGTGGCTTCCCTTTTTCTTTATTGCAAAAGCATACACCAATAAATATGTACTAAAATAAAAAGTACTGCAAGGAATACAGTATAAGTCTCACACTTTTACTTTCAACAGTAAAGCAGCAGCTTTTATTTAGGATATCCAGCATAACTGGGAATTGCTTTTTCAGCTTTTGACCTGGCAGAGTATTACAATCAGTTGGGTTCTGAATGGCTTAGACCTACGTGCACTGGCCTCTGCAGTAGGTAGAAATGTACTCTGGCCATATAAAGCCATTTTACTCTACTCAAAACAGTTGTAGCATGACAGATGATCAAAAATAGCCCCAGTGCAGCTTCAGCTGTCAATCACCATGTGTGAAATGGCATGGTGGTGAGGAGCCTGCACAGGGTTTATGTTTATTGTAGGGTAAGATGTGGCAAAGAGATAACGTTTCAGAACTTCACCACCTGTTAGCTTCTTGGCTTAAATAAAACAAGTCACAAGAGTTTAAGCGGGAGCACATGCATCTTTCTATTTTGTTCAAGGACACGGCTGTGTCCTAATGTCTTCAGAAGATCTCAGTAACATCACCTCAAGCCAACACAAGCATGCTTACTCTCTCTTCTGTTAGAATTACTGTCTTTCATAAACACTGTATGTAAAGATTCCTTTGATGTTGTGTTAAATGGACTCCTAAATGATTCAGAAGAGGCTTTCAGTGACTTCAGGTTTAGTTTTAGACCTTTTTCCTTAATACTTGAAAAACATGGTGTTATATTTATTAGGATTGTACTTGATCAGTGACCAACACAAAATGCTTGTTTATACTCATCCCTTTTGTATGGGGAGCTCAGGTAATGATGTGTATTTAAATGCACAGAGCCAGCTTAAGTATGCTTCAAATGCACTTCTGGCTAATCACTTCATAAATTAGGTGAGTGTTAAAAACCCAACTTATGGTTTTGCTTTATGTTTTCTTTTCCTTCGCAATCCCTATTTGTCACTCTTTTTTTTTTTTTGTCATTTCTCCCTGCACACAGTAGGAAATTTAAAAAAATCTCATTAACATGTTGGGTTTTTACATTGTAGTGTTCATGTTTTAAAAATAGCAGCTGAACTTTTTTTTCTGCTAATATTTGTATTCAATCAACTGAGCTCTTCTTAAGAGGAAAACTAGGCTGTTCTAAAGCCTGACTATCACTTATTTTAACCTATGTTTTGCTATGAATCTAGTTGACAGTGTCCCTTCTGACTGAAATGTTTCCTTGTTGACCAATTAAGTAAATCTTGAAGTTATTTTAAAAATGCAACAAACAAGAAAAAAGCCCCTTTACATTAAATCTTGAATTTGGAGAAAAGAGGACAGTTTTTACTGTTGCAGTTTGCATCTGTGCTTATAGTGCGCCTCAAGGTTGGTGCAGTCTTTAGAGTTCTCTGAAAAGGTAAAGTTCAGTAAGAAATAGTAGTAAATCTGCATAAGCAGTTTTTCCTGGATTTATAAAGATTCACTGACTGGAAAGTAGCTGTATACATGAAGAACTTCTTCGTGGAAATCCAGATGAAAGACAGCGTTATGAATGTAAAATTATAATTATATTGAGTATATGATTTTTTAAAAAAATTATGATAAAATACACTTGTGAGATGAACTTGTACATACACTTGTGTGCTAAGACCAGGATACGACCAGTCTTCAAAACTGAAGGGCTAAGTAAACAAGCCAAGGAAGCAAGTTTTGTGGCTTGGAGAAGATGGGAAAGGGTGTAGAGACCTGTTTAAAATGGTTATTTTTTTAAGCTGTAAATTTGGGGGGTGTTGTTTTTGTTAAACACCAGATCTATTTAGAATTAATCCTATGCCCATCTCCCAAAAAACTCTATGCTGTATGTCTTGCATAGAAATAAACAAGCTGGCACAAAACAGGACATCAGTGGCCTGATAATCAAACAGGTTTGACCCTTGTGTCCTTACAAACTTTCATAGAAGTGTGATGCACATGTACTTAGGAGTCACTGTTATGGATTTTAATAGCATCTATGTAGCTTCCCCTCAATGACCTCTTGTGACAGAGTGAGCTGCACTATCGTTCGTTTGGAAAGTGTGATTCTTGCTGTGTTTACCACACTTGTGAACTTTATTTAAACTCCTTTGTCGCCTGTGTTGGTTTTTCTTATTTTTAATAAGGGTGACTGAGGTTGCAGAGAAATTAATGTGTGCTGAGTCTGCATATCAACTTAAGTAGGGTTGCCACAATACACTCTTTTTTCCCCCCGCTCCCCAAGAACGCTTCACATAAAGTCAGGGTTCAACCATTTTGTTGCCTCATTGGCTGTTGTCAAACTCATTGTAGTGATGCTGTCAAACTGCTCTGTTACTAATAATAAAAGTATTGCAGGAAATAATTTTACTAAGAGTTGAGTAGTTAAGTGAGAAGCAGGGTAATAAAAATGACTTACAGATGTTTTGAGAAAAAAAAGAGTACCGCAATTTTCCAGATGGAGTAATCAAGCTTACTCCTTTAGAGTTGTCTTAAAACTGGCATCAGTAATCCTGGCCCTTCTAAAGATTTTAATAGCATTAAATATAATATCCCCAAGCAACATTACGTGCTCCTAATTAAGTCAGCTATAATGCTGTATTTGGAGCAATGCTTCTCTTCGGGCCAGTGAACTGATAATTGGTTCATTCAGTCTAGTTATTGTGGCAACCCTATGAACATAACAACAACTAAATTGAGTTTGTTGTAGTTCGGAGTATGGATATGACTCTAAGGCACTAACTTATGTACCAACTCTAATTCCTTCTCTCATCTTTCAACAGGATACCTGCTCACTATGTCTATCCACAGGCTTTTGTGCAGCCCGGAGTGGTAATTCCCCACGTCCAGCCTGCAGCAGCTGCTGCTTCCACTACACCCTACATCGATTACACCGGAGCGGCTTACGCCCAGTACTCAGCTGCTGCAGCTGCCTATGAGCAGTACCCGTACGCTGCCTCTCCGGCTGCAGCTGCGGGGTATGTGGCAGCAGGAGGCTATGGCTATGCAGTGCAGCAGCCCATCGCCACAGCAGCGCCTGGGACAGCCGCCGCGGCTGCTGCGGCTTTTGGCCAGTACCAGCCCCAACAGCTGCAGACAGACCGTATGCAATAGCAGATGGACTCGCGAAGGAAGCTCACTCTTTCTCTTCCTCTTTTCAGCCTTCCAGTATAAGTAGTTAATCAGAGACAATTGATATTAACTAAGGAGCTTTAAGGAAAGCGATGCTCTTGCAAAACTAAAGTTTTTTTATTTCACTGTCTTCATACAGTATGCATCCAAATCGTGTTGTTAGAAGGGAGGGGTAGTGCGGCATGTCTAGTTTGAAGTATCAAACCAGAAGAAAACTGAGAAAAAAAATACCGTACTGTCATGAAAGAGTGGCAGGAGTAGCAATGGGACTTAATATTTTCAAAAAAACAAGAACCCCCCCAAAAAAGCAAAGGTGTACTTTTTACAGTATCAGGGAAGCAAAACTGCCTTTCATAAGTAAGAAAATGGTATGTGAAAAGTTTAAACAGGGAAAAAACTGAGTCAGCAATATGTAATCTTTATCCATTTTAAGAGGAAACAAGCTTAAAGCACTGATTGTCCTTTCTAGCTTTCAGAAGTTGTCTTCATGAGACAGTACCTTCTCGCTGTCTCATTTAAGGGCATCGAACAACGCAAGGAAGATGGCCAGCTAGTAAGATGGCGGACAGGCACCAAAGTTATTTTCTTCTCTGTCCTCTGGATGAGTGGAACTATGGAGCAAGTGATGTGGAAGTAAGGGGTGCAACAGCTGTAGAGACAATCAATAACACAGACAGTTCTGGACAGAACACATCACTCGTGCTCATGTGATGAGCTTGTCACATCCTAATCCCTCGCCCCATCCTGTTTCACTTTTGGGAAACTTTGTCTGCTGGTGTCAGCTATTCTGATTCTAAAATAGGATCAGCCCTTTACTACAACAGCCTTCTCTTTCTATTTATTGCATCTATTCGTAACTTGTGAATAAAGGCAGGAAGAAGCTTAACTAATTAAAACCTTTAAGAACTGTTTTAAGGGAATGTTCTTTTCTGAAACCATTTGTACAATTTTAATATCTATTTCAGGATTATATTTAAAATATTTATTCACAAACATACAGTACATGAGGCGACTTTTGTTACCAAGACTGCAGTTCTTTAAGGGTCAATGGTATGTGAATTATACTGTGCCTTAATTGTTATGCTATTTAAAAAGAAATATTTATTTTGAAAGTTTTACTATGCTGCACTCTAAAGAAAGCGACTTTAGATGTGACACTGTAAAATTATGTATTCATCTCATGGCATAAATTATTTAGTAGGTTTAGATGTAGCATATTAAGTATTAACCTAATTAACTAAGGATGTTGACTTGGATTTATTTAAATTCAGTATGTGCACTGTATGAGGGTACTCTTAAATTAACACTTTTTTTTTAGGTTTTTACAGAAAACATAGCTAGTTCATTCTTGGAAATTCCCTCTACCAGTTTTTCATGTAGACCTCTCAAATACATTAGTACTGTTTTCTCACTTATCTGTATGTAGCCTATTTTTCCCTTTGCTAGAAAATGCTGCTTTACATTGTCCTGTGAAACTACAATACTTGCAATTTTTACTCTTGACCGAAATGGAATTTAATATTTTACACTGTATTGGATTTTTTTATACTTGAACAATTTCATACAAGGGAAGACAGGATAGCATTTTTATGGACTTTATCCAATGTCACTGGATTTATTTTAAGTATTCTGAATACTAGCCAGTGTTATAATGTAGACATGACTCTCCTGTGCATATTATTTATTCAGTATGTATATTGCTTTACAACATTTCAGATCTCTTAATCTATTCACTTGTATTAAAACAATAAAAAAATGTTGTCGCATCCTGTCTAGTGATATTCTTGCTCAAATTGCCTTAAATCTTGTTTAGTTAAAACTAAAGAGGCAATTTTAATGTAATTTTCCTGGTCTGTGGGGTGCACTAACTTAAAATACATAGATTGATATGAACTGTATTACGTGGAGGAAATTCTAAAGAGAAGATGGAGAAGATCCATCCTGAGGGTGGAAGGGACTTTGGGAGGCCCCAGGCTGCTTATGGCTTCCTCTGGTTGGGTCTTAAAATCCTCCATGGGGAGACTTCACAGCCCCTCTGAGTAATTATTCCACCACCTAAAAACATGTGATAGTGTCTTTTTTTTTTCCCCCCTATCTGTCTAGCTAGAGCCTCCCCTGTTCGTTTATAACCTTTGTCTCTCATTCTTTAGCAGTAAGCCCATTCCAGTCTTTTCAGTAACCCCTTCTTAGGAATTGTAAAGTTGCTTTTCTCTTCTGCAGGCAGAACAAACGCTGATGGCTCAGCCTCTCTTTGCAAGGCTCATTCCTCATGACCAGCCATCCTGTTGGCACTCCAATGGTGTAGTTCAAGTGTATCAACAACTTTCATGTACTGGAAGACTCAAGACTGGGCCCACTATGCCAACTGTGGTCTAATGACTGCTGAGTAAAAGGGAATAATCAGTTCCCTTGATCTGCCGTCTGTGTTCCTGTTGATACAATCTGACGTACTCTCACTGCTGCCAGCATTTACTTCTGACTACTTGCCTGCCCCAAGCCTCCTATGTCCTTTTCAGCTGAGTTGATACCAAGCCACTCATGCCCTGGGGTGTGCAGGGGGTTAGTCCATCTGAGAGACGAAGGACTCTCTGGTTTTCCGCACTGAATTTCATGTTCCTGTTGGTCTAGTCCTTCAACAAATATGAATTCCTCCAAATGGCAGGCCAGGCCATATTGACTATACCCTCCATTTAGTATCATCTCCATTTAGCATCAACAGGCTACAGACCTGATAGTACTGCATTCTGTCTTTCCCTCCGAGTCATTGATAAAGATATCAGACAGGACAGACCCCTGAGGAACTCTACTGTAACCAGCCTCCAAGCAGAGCATGAGCCCTTTTGACCAATAATCCGGTCTTTTTTTTTTGGCTATCTAGACTGGACAATCTGAAATTGGATTCTGTGGGAAACTACATGGAGAGCCTTCCTGAACCCAAAGTAGACAACATTCTCTCTACACTTTATCTGAGGAGGCAATTAGGCTGGTGTGGCACGATTTACCCTTCTAAATCCATGCTGGCTACTCCCCATCACCACCTTCTTCATGTGCCCAGAAATTACCTTCAAGATGGCTCAGTCCATGATTATTATGTAGTTCCTTACACTGTCCTTGCCCTTTCCTTCAGAAAAAAATGTGCATCATCTGCCTTTCTCTGGTCCTTCCCAGTCTCCATGACCTGTCAGAGATGACAGTGAGTAGCCTCACAATAACAGCGAGCTATCTTAGTACCCTTGAGTGCAGCCCATCTAGTCCTACAGACTTACATGGATTGAGATTCCTCAAGAGGTCCGTGAATCAACCCCCTTTCACACCTGTCAGTTTCTTTTGTTCTTGAACCCCACCTGTGAGTACAAAATGTTATGAAAAAACTAAAGGCCAGACGACTTTTTACATATAGTACTTGAACTGGGAAGCATTGAAATAGCTGCTCAGATCCAGGTGATGATGGATTTTTAATCTTTAGAAATACTTAACATTTCAATATCAGACTGAGCCACTAATAACCAAAAGCAGTTGCTGCCTGATGCCTGAAAGAAACCTGTGTGAAATGCATGAGAGTCTTGGCCAGTCCTTTTGGGAACGGGAAGAATGTTCATATAATCTTCATACTAAAATTTATTACTGCAGCTGTCACTTTTACAGCGACTTCAGCAGAAACACAGGCTTGACTGCAGGATTTGAGCTGTTCTTTCATCCACAAAAGTGGTCTTTTTTCATCAGCAAAAGAAGGCAGAAGTGAAATTGAAGTGATAGAGAAGACTTTTCCTGGCCTTGGGGTCAGAATTCATTTCACTGCAGAGCATTATGAGACTCAGTTGTCCAGAACTGAGTTGTTCAGAACTCACTAACGTCCTGGACAGATGCTTATAGCCTGGTTGCCAAGAGGTGTTCCGATACTGCCTTTTGCAGTCTGACCTTAAGATCTGTGACCTTGCAGAGCCCAATGTAGTGTGTTCTTTCTGCTAAGAACCATGTAAACACCCAGCAGGGTAGTGAGTAGGAAACACTCAATAAATGCCATTTTCTACTCTGTTCTTCCATTTCCTCACCCTGATCTTCCCCAGAGAGGGTCTGCCTACAAGATACAGTATCGAGTAGGAATCAAAAGTCCCTCTGAATCAAAGACAGAAAGGACAGAGATGGCTCATGAAACCACATGGCACAGTGACCTATTATTTGATGCCTCACGAAGAAAGCATCTTCATCTTACTGGTGTACATCCTTGACCATGTCCTTGGAATGTCCATCTGGAGGTGGCAGACACCCCAGGGTGGGGTTGTGAAGGGAAATACTTGCTACCCTGGCAGGGGGACTGCGTCATGGTAAGCTACAAGAGGAATGGAAAAGAAGTTTATGATTCAGTTTATAAAGGTCAATTGCATGCTGGGTCTATAACGTGACAGATTAAATAACCTCAGCAAAAATGTAAATATGCAAGTTCCACTAGCAAACCTAGCTTTGGGCATACAACACAAACACTAACTCTTGGTTTTGCTAAATGTGTAGCTGAGCATACTTTTGTATATAAAATATACCTCAGTAACATCTCACATACTTAAAATCCCCGTAGTTCATATTGCCAGCCCCAAAATAAAATAACTGAGAAACAGCAGCATTTGATTGTGAAATATGTGAAGACTCAGCAGAAATATTAGCATTTTACTTGATAGATGGCATACACCTAAGCAGCAAGAAATTGCACACAATACAATTTACATTTGTTTTTCCAAAACTGTCAAAAGAGATTTTATACTGAAAAGTGACCAGTGCTGAGCTCCTTACAGAGAGAGGGGAGGAGAGAGAAGTCAAAACTAGGGATCATTGCTAAGGAATATGTAGATTAAAAAGGGTGTAATATCTTGAAAGCTAATATTGATGACCCAGCTGCTAAAATTGTAGTTTTTCCTAATATTTGTAGTTTCCTATTCACTAGAGAACATAAATTGGCATTACTAGAGTTCGTTGTATCTAATTTTCATTGGGTTTTTCAAACACATAAAAGGATTATATCAGGATTAAAATACTGATGCAACCATATGAAGCACCTCTTGGTACTATACATCAGATGCTGAGACATTTTAAACCAAGCAATTTCCAAGTTACACTCAAAATTTTTTGTCCGAAATATCACAGAATCATAGAATGGTTTGGGTTGGAAGGGACCTTAAAGATCATCTAGTTCCAACCCCCCCTGCCATGGGCAGGGACACCTTCCACTAGATCAGGCTGCCCAAGGTCACTTCCAACCTGGCCTTGGACACCTCCAGGGATGGGGCAGCCACAGCTTTCCTGTGCAACCTGTGCCAGTGCCTCACCACCCTCATTGTGAAGGAATTCTTCCTTATGTTTAGTCTAAATCTGCCCCTCTCCAGTTTATAGCTATTGCCCCTAGTCCTATCACCACAAGCCTTTGTAAACAGTCCCTCCCCAGCTTTCTTTCAGGTTCCCTCCAGGTACTGGAAAGTTGCTATAAGGTCTCCTTGGAGATCTCATTCTATTCTGAGCCTACATTTCAGTTCTAAAGATCCTGCACGTGTGATTTGAATTGCCTTCAGTTCAATTTCCATTTGTATTCCAGGGTTCAAATAAACATGTAAGCAGTGTGTTCACATTGCAAAGTATGTAACATTTGGTTTGTGTTTTCCTGTGTGTTTGAACTTCAAACTATTAGGCTATACTTCCTCAAACTAGCAATAAAGTAGGCTCTAGGCGAAGTCTAACTGTAAAAATCTCTGGCCTTTAGGAAATTTTTAATGAAAAATTTATGAGCAACTAGAAACTGGAATTACGATGGAATTTGCCCTTGTAACTGTCACCAAAATACACAATGCTCTGCTGTGCTTTGAATGGGATACAGTAAGAGGGAAGAATGGGGTAATGCAAGAAAAGGAAAACCACTCAACCTTATGCTACGTTTAATATTACCACATATTATATCCTATTGGCTAGCAAGACTGTTCCACATGATGCACATGAAGAGTTTACATCCAGCTGTTCTTTGTATATCCCTGAAAACAATGGGGAAATGCTCTCTTAAGCTACTTCCATGCCACTATATTCCTGGGCATATGGATCCCAAGGAATGTATTCATTATATTGTTATATACTACATTTAGCAAATCCAAGAATACCCCTGCCAATAGCAGTAACTAAAGATTTTCAAGGATTTTGAAAACAGCACTGTGTGAATTTACAGAATGCTTACTGTGACAGAAGATAGGGCTCTGGAGGCTTGTCTGAAGATTCTTTTTTACCTCCAAAGCCCAGTCTTAAACTATGAGGAAAAAATAATCCTGACATAGTGTCAAAGAATAAGGAGAAAACTAGAACTACAACCATGTTCAAACATGCAAATGTGTACATAGAACAACTATCAGTTTTCCTCAACATAAAGAAAATTAGCTCTGGAGTGTTACCCACTACCATGTGCCAACTTTGCTGAGATAAGCCATGAGTTTGGGCTAACTTACACTATCATTATTTTTGACCCAAACAATGTGGGAGTAGGGATGAACCCACCAGAGTCAGTTTCATCACCAGGCATCTGCAAGTCAAAAGATATTATCCAAATTAATTGGTGAGAGTTCTCTGGTACATACATATACACACACACACACACACAGTCTTTAGCTCAGTAGCTGTATGTTAACCTTTGGACCAGACTTCTTTTGCAGGTCCCCACTCACTTCCTATTAAGACTTAAACTGGGTAAAATGTTTCAGTGACATTACGAAAACCCCACCGTCTTTCCCCATAAACTTTATGAAATCTGGAAAAAATATTCACAAATAAGCTCTTCCCATCCACAGATCACCTTCTTCAGAGTTCACTGATTCTGTTTGAACCAGAGCAAAACATGTTGAAATACCAAAACTGGCAGAGGTAGATCATAAGAAAAGCTCAATGAATCCATCATCTGTCATTCAACTCTTAAGAGTTTTGTCACTGCACTTGCCAAGGACACAGATCAATCTTTACCATACACTTGAGCAAAATACATTTTTATCCAGCACTGCAGATAAGGGATTTTGCCACCCTGTGGAAAACTTTTACTGTTTCTTCATTTTTTTTTGTCTAGATTTGTAGTGATGACAGAAACAACCCACAGTTTAAAATGCAGCAGTAAACAAAATTCCTTCCCAGAAAAAAAAAATCAGGTAATTTTAAAAATATTTTGTGTTCTGATCATTTAAAAAAAACTATTTCTAAAAAATCATAAATTGTTTAAAAACAAACTAACCCTGCACTTAGAAAGTACAAGAGTAGAATGTTCTGATTTTTTCCTGACACTACAATTGAATGGTTTTCAACAGAAACACATCAGTGTATTTTCCAGCTCCTTCAAAAGGAGGATATGGATACCATACTCCTGCCAAAAATTGGGATTCCCTGGCTATTTGTTCAAACCACTGGAATTCTCCTGATATATTCACTAGTAATTTTTCTGAATGAAGTTAGAAATAATGAAAGTCTAGAAGCAAATCTTATCTTCACTGAGCACAGTCAGGAAATTTCGGAATCATTTATGCAGACAAGTAAATACAGGCAAGAGAAAAAACAAAAAAAAATCAAGTTGAAGCACAAGCCTTCAACTTGGTATATCCAAAACTTTTTTAAGTGATGATCTGTCTCAATTGCAATGTAATTTATTCATCACACCAACAGTGAAGGGCCTTAAAAGCAGGCTGCTTTCTTTGCCCAATACGCTCTCTTCCTAGCCTTGGAAGATGTTAAGTAGTGCATTAATGCAATAAGGAATGTCCACAATTTTTGTTCAATATACAGTTATGCAGTGGTGTGTATTTCCTTGGCATGAATATTCATGAACATTATTTAAGGAAAATGTGTTCTTCATAAACTAAATTTTAGGTATCACTGTATGCAAGCTTATGCATTATTCTTTTCTGATTTTCATCAATATTTTCTTTTTTTCTATCGGAGAACTACTTCATCAAGTAAACTCTCTTCTCATGCTCTGTAAAGTGCATCCTTTCACTAACCTGAGTGCCACCATGATTTATGCTGTTTCTCATGTAAGAGAGAGTACAAAGATCTCCAGGCTGAAACTGGTTTCCCTCTGACCTTATGAAGAACAGCAATTTTCCCGTCTACTCTAACAACATTTGCGATCTTGACAAAAGAAATAAGAATCTCATGTAAAGCTCCAAGAGCAGCAGCTGAGTGTGAAAACAGAAGTGTGGCCATCAGTCTTCACAGGACTTGTGTCAGAGGGGAGCTGCCCCCAGTAGCTAATCTGAGTGAGCATGTGAGAAGTGGACACCACAGTTGAAGGGCTTTCTTGGCTGAATGCCTTGGTTTAGCTTAAAAATAAGGACAAACAAAGCAGCATGGCAGTGCCTGTCTAGGGAAGAAAGTCTCAGTGACCACTGGAACTTCAGAGAATGAAGTTTGCTTCAAAGGTCTATGTTGCTCTTGTTATCATTATGGAAAGTGTACCTGGACTTGTTTAACATAAACACTTGGGATGCTCATCTGCCTTTGCTTTCTCTCTAAATTTTTTCACCTTCCATTTTGTCTTCTTGTCTTCAATATAACGCAAACCCTATGGAGTGCCTTTGCCTCATCCAGGCAATGACAGCAGTGCTTGCCAGCAGCTCTCTAAGAACATGGGTTGGCAGAGATACAAACAGTGTGTGGAGGAGCCTCAAGGAATCTGACTTTCCTAAACCCAGCAAATGGTAGTTAATAGAAAAGAGCAGGCACTACCCTGTCTCTATTCTGTCTTCCTTTGTACTTAAGATACAGTTTATTTGAAATGTGGCTGCACTGTATTAATGACATTTTGTCCCAGCAGGACAGCTTGAACAGAACAGCAAGCTTTGGACACAATTGAGATGAGCTCGATACTGGAGCCAATGCCAAAAATGAAAACAGAAGACCTGCATGAATATACGAGAATTGCTGGGAGCCAGAGAGGTTTGTGTTAAAGAAGGGGGAAGTACCACCACTGCTTGGTGGTGGTGAAGGTGCGATTAATTGCAAACATGGAAAGGTTTTAATGGATTCTTCATATTTACTGTGGTATTAAATGTGCTTACAAGGATGGTACAATACTTTGGAGTTTAAAAACTAAGAGCCATTCTTCTGGGTGTTAACTCGCTGAGAATAGGGGTACTCATTGTCCATTTGGTGATGCATAGATTGATAGAATGGTGTGGGTTAGAAAGGACCTTAAAGATCTCATACTTTTAACCCCTCTGCCTTGGGCAGGGACACCACCTACTAAATCAGTTTGCTCAAAGCCCCATCCACCCTGGTCTTCAATACCTCCAGGGAGGCAGCATCCACAGCTTTTCTGGGCGATCTGTTCCAGTGACTCACCATCCTCNCCATTTGGTGATGCATAGATTGATAGAATGGTGTGGGTTAGAAAGGACCTTAAAGATCTCATACTTTTAACCCCTCTGCCTTGGGCAGGGACACCACCTACTAAATCAGTTTGCTCAAAGCCCCATCCACCCTGGTCTTCAATACCTCCAGGGAGGCAGCATCCACAGCTTTTCTGGGCGATCTGTTCCAGTGACTCACCATCCTCACAGTAAAAAAAATCATCCTAATATCTAATCTAAATCAATTATCTCTCAGCTTAAAACCATTACCCCTTGTCCTTCACTACATGCCCTTGTAAAAAGTCCCTCTCCAGCTTTCTTGTAGGTACTTTAGGTACTGGAAGGTGGCTATAAGGTCTCCCCAGAGACCTCATAGAAGAGGTGCTCCAGCCCTCAGATCATCTTCATTCCCCTCCTCTGGACTTGCTGCAACACATCCATTGCCCTCTTATATTGGGGGTCACAGAGCTGGATGCAGTACTGCAGGCAGGGGGTCTGATCAGAGCAGAGGAGAGCAGCAGAATGATCTCCCTTGACCTGCTATTCATTTTGATGCAGCCAAGGATACAGTTGGCCTTCTGGCCTGCAAGTACACACATTGCAAGCTCATGTTGAGCTTCTCATCCACCAGTGTCCCCAAGTCCTTCTTTTCAGGGCTGCCCTTGATCCATTCTCCACCTAGCCTGTTTTTCTGCTTCATATTTCCCAGACCCATGTGCAGGACTTTGCACTTGGACCAAGTCATAAATATAGTCAGGAAAAAATATATATTTCTTAGTGGGATTTTACTGAATCTAGGCAGGCTTACTTACAAAATCTCAGTTCTGTCAGTCATACCAGTCAGGGACAAGTGCCTAGAAAACTGTCTAGCAGAGAAGAACCTGGGAGTGTTGGTTGACACACAACTGAATATGAGCCAGCAGTGTGCCCAGGTGGCCAAGAAGACCAATGGCATCTTGGCTTGTATCAGAAATGGTGTGGCCAGCAGGACCAGGAAAGTGATTGTCCCCCTATACTCAACACTGGTGTGGCTGCACCCTGCCACACACCCCCCCACCAAAGAAAGATATTGAAGTCCTGGAGCATGTCCAGACAAGGGAAACAAAGCTGGTAAAGGGGCTGGAGAACAAGTCTCATAAGGAGCGGCTGAGGGAGCTGGAGTGGTTTAGCCTGGAGAAGAGGAGGTTGAGGGGAGACCTCATCACTCTCTACAACTACCTGAAAGGAGGTTGTAGTGATGTGGGCGTTCTCATTCTTGAGAAGTGGTAGAACGCACTACATCTTAGGATTTTTTCAGAAACAATATGGAGTAAGATCACTCAAAGAACAGCATGTGGAGGACCATGCCAATTACAAAAGCCAAGTACTGCACTCCATTGAAACAGAACTACCTAGACACCTCTCTAGTTTATAAACTTCATAGCAGCTTGGTCTTGATCTGTAGATACATGTTCCTGCTGTAGGAGGCCTCACAAATCCAGTCCCTCCATGACTGCCTCATTTCAATAAAAAATACAACTGACCAAAACCATTCTTCCTTCTGCAACTGAAATCCTCCTTCTTTCTCAAGGTCTACAGCTACATGAACTTGGACAGCTTTCCTGGGGGGAAATTCTCCTAAGTCAAAAGATGGTGCAAAGCCACTGGCAAAGATCTTCACCTAGCCCTACAGGCTGGGAAGCAGGACACCTCTAAGACAGAGCTACTTCAAGTATGAATTGTAAAAACAGAGTGACAGTGCCTCCCCCATAATTTCTCAAATCCACTATCTCACTTATTTTCCAGATAAGTGCACCTGCACTAATTTCNTCCCTCTCCAGCTTTCTTGTAGGTACTTTAGGTACTGGAAGGTGGCTATAAGGTCTCCCCAGAGACCTCATAGAAGAGGTGCTCCAGCCCTCAGATCATCTTCATTCCCCTCCTCTGGACTTGCTGCAACACATCCATTGCCCTCTTATATTGGGGGTCACAGAGCTGGATGCAGTACTGCAGGCAGGGGGTCTGATCAGAGCAGAGGAGAGCAGCAGAATGATCTCCCTTGACCTGCTATTCATTTTGATGCAGCCAAGGATACAGTTGGCCTTCTGGCCTGCAAGTACACACATTGCAAGCTCATGTTGAGCTTCTCATCCACCAGTGTCCCCAAGTCCTTCTTTTCAGGGCTGCCCTTGATCCATTCTCCACCTAGCCTGTTTTTCTGCTTCATATTTCCCAGACCCATGTGCAGGACTTTGCACTTGGACCAAGTCATAAATATAGTCAGGAAAAAATATATATTTCTTAGTGGGATTTTACTGAATCTAGGCAGGCTTACTTACAAAATCTCAGTTCTGTCAGTCATACCAGTCAGGGACAAGTGCCTAGAAAACTGTCTAGCAGAGAAGAACCTGGGAGTGTTGGTTGACACACAACTGAATATGAGCCAGCAGTGTGCCCAGGTGGCCAAGAAGACCAATGGCATCTTGGCTTGTATCAGAAATGGTGTGGCCAGCAGGACCAGGAAAGTGATTGTCCCCCTATACTCAACACTGGTGTGGCTGCACCCTGCCACACACCCCCCCACCAAAGAAAGATATTGAAGTCCTGGAGCATGTCCAGAGAAGGGAAACAAAGCTGGTAAAGGGGCTGGAGAACAAGTCTCATAAGGAGCGGCTGAGGGAGCTGGAGTGGTTTAGCCTGGAGAAGAGGAGGTTGAGGGGAGACCTCATCACTCTCTACAACTACCTGAAAGGAGGTTGTAGTGATGTGGGCGTTCTCATTCTTGAGAAGTGGTAGAACGCACTACATCTTAGGATTTTTTCAGAAACAATATGGAGTAAGATCACTCAAAGAACAGCATGTGGAGGACCATGCCAATTACAAAAGCCAAGTACTGCACTCCATTGAAACAGAACTACCTAGACACCTCTCTAGTTTATAAACTTCATAGCAGCTTGGTCTTGATCTGTAGATACATGTTCCTGCTGTAGGAGGCCTCACAAATCCAGTCCCTCCATGACTGCCTCATTTCAATAAAAAATACAACTGACCAAAACCATTCTTCCTTCTGCAACTGAAATCCTCCTTCTTTCTCAAGGTCTACAGCTACATGAACTTGGACAGCTTTCCTGGGGGGAAATTCTCCTAAGTCAAAAGATGGTGCAAAGCCACTGGCAAAGATCTTCACCTAGTCCTACAGGCTGGGAAGCAGGACACCTCTAAGACAGAGCTACTTCAAGTATGAATTGCAAAAACAGAGTGACAGTGCCTCCCCCATAATTTCTCAAATCCACTATCTCACTTATTTTCCAGATAAGTGCACCTGCACTAATTTCTCACACACTAATTAAAAAAAAAAAAAAACAAAAAACAAAAACCAAAGCACCCCACTAAAAAAACCCCAAAACCAGGGCCTATCTACAGAACACAGAATAATAAATTACCTAGTCTGCTACTAATCATGAAGAAAATCAGGAAGGGAAGTTGAAATTCCTTATTCCAAGAGAGAAATTTACTTAAGCATAAGAAGAGCAACTCTATAACTTGTATGTAAAATTTCTTGTGAGTTTATGCTCTTGGTTAATTTCTCCTGTTAGGGGAATATAATGTTAAGGGCTTCCAAAACAGAAGCTCTTCTTTTAAAATATACAGTCATAGGACTTCAGGTATCTGAAAAGTTAATTTAAATGCTTTTTTTAATTAATTTGCACCATGAACATATCTTCTCACTCAGTCCAAGTATTTTTCCATATGCCAGATAGGCATAACCTTCCCTAACAAATGTTCTAGCTTTCTCTGAATCATTTGGTATTTTATCAGATTGGACTGTAAATCTTTTGACCAGACCCCACTATTTTCTTTATTCAAAATATTTACTGTATAATACATAACGAGTTATGTCACCAATAATAAGCCGTGAGCATTCAGATAACTTTCATAAAATGCTCTGTATTTTTTAATTTGCACTTTCATACCCTCTCCCCCTTTCAATTTGCTCTTCTGTTTTATAATTATGTGAGTCTACTTCATGCCTTCTAAAACCACTACTGCTATTTCTCCTCCTGGACACAGCAGGATAGGTCAGGCAGCATGACAGTTATAACAAAATTTCCTGCATGATTACAGTTTTGTAGTTATATTGAAAATAATTATTTATTATCTCCTTTCTCTCTTTCCCTTTTTTGCATCCTTCTCTCTGCCTGGTTTTTTTTTTTCTTCTCTCAGGCTTCAAGCTGAGACTACGCTCTCTAACATTTTCTAGTTCATTGGAGGTCATTAGCAAACAGCTTCAGAGAAGCTAGACAACATGTTTGCTCTTTTCATGTTGCTGTATTTCAGTTTTTGATAGGACAGAATCTATTAAGATATTCTCCTGTAGTTTTCACATAAGCTCTTTATTCCTTATGATCTACAGAAAAAAATTGTACACATATACTGCATCTTACTTTCACAGTTGAAAAACAGCAGAGCCACAATTTCAAAGGTAAGGAACATACTACTGTACGCAGATATTGGCAGATGTCTTCACATTTTTGATGCACGCACCCCGACTAGACTCAAACATGTGATCAGATGCAAGTAAATTATAAGCTGTGTGTATAACAAAATACATGCAAAGACACAGGTGCAGTTGTAATACATAAAGCCTTGAAAATCTGCCCCACTGTGCATTTTCAGTGTTTACTTTCTGAAGTCACCATGCTCTTATTACGAGCTTGGTTTATACCCTGCCAAATTCTAGAGACTGTTCATCAGACCCTCCAAGCCTGTCAACTCCTCCAGCTAGCCCTCTAGAATACAAAGACATCTAAATCCTATAGCTTCTACCTCAAATGAGATTTGAAACTATTAAAATCAACTGCTACTAGCGAATTTTCTTCACAAAGAATGGTATTCCACCAACGGTTTCTCAAGTTCAGAATGAGAAACAGGAAAAGCCTTGAGAAGGTCAGGAAATGAAAAAATAAATAGTTAAAATGCTAGCTTAAGAGACAATTAATTATTCAGATATATCTATTTTCTGTGGAGGAAATAATCAAAACCTCAAAGGTAAAGAGGTGGAAACAGCAGAAAAGAACTCTTGCAGTCTCTATAGAAAGAGGTCATTTGTGACAACAAGAGGAACTTATGAAAGCAGAGAGGGAAAAAAGTAATTAATTTACTCATACAATTACACACAATAACAATTCTACTGTTAGCAGAATTTGCATACCCATCCCTGCCTCAGAGGCTCTGAAATTTTGCTTTTCTCCAGCTGTTTTTCTTATCAATTTGGTGTGTTTTCTCATCACACACAGTCACTCAGCTCTCAGATGCTCTCACTAGCTGACTGCTGGCATCTTTCAGCTGTTCTTAGGCCTTTCCTTTTAAATCTCCCAGCTGCCTCTCTTACTCCTCATAACACGGCTGGCCTACCCAGCTTGTGTATTTTATAACTGCCTCCACCTGCCACATTTGGTGCTCTAGATACTTTCCATTCTCTCCCCCGGAATATGGTATTTTGGAGTCTTTCTGTGGGCTGATGGGATTACAGCAGATTTCCAAAGCCTCTCACTAACCTAACAGGAATCCCATCAAAGTCCTTTCAAGATTTTCATGCACCAAACTGAAAATTTCTTTGGCCTGTTGACATTTGCTGGGAAGGTGAGAGGAAGAGGAGGGCACAGTGCTAAATCACCAAGGTGGTAAAAATACGATACATGATCAAATAAACAAACCTCATCTCATACTGTTTCCCAGATCTCATGTATCTTGTTCTCCGTTCTCTAAGCACTGCTCAATCTCCCTCACTGTGTGGAAAAGCTCTGAAATTCAGAACTAATTTCAGCTGAAAAATTTGGAATCACTAGCCCAACAGTGCTCTGGTCCTTACCATATTCTTGCAAGACTGCAGCCTCTGGAACTGACACGGAAGAAGCTCTATTTATGTTTAAGAAACATATTTTGTTACATGTGAATCCTTTGACCTTAGTGGTCAAGAAAAAAATTTATACGCAAATTCCTCTTAATTGTGTGACAGTTAAGACACACACCTGGTGTGTCTTCTCATGCATTCTTTTGTACTCTAAGAGCAGGTAGTACTTTCATGTTATGTTGATTTTGTAAAATGGCTATAGGGAAATCTAACTGTCATCTACTGAAATGTATTCAAAATTAAATTTCAAAGCTATTTGCCTTCCTCTTCTCCATATTGGTAAAAGTAAAATGAAATTTGGCCATCTGGGGAACATGAAAGTTTTTACATCTTAACTGGTTTTCTACAAACTCCCTTTTATTGATGTCACTTGAATATAAATTCTTGAAAGTTCAGAAAAGAATAATAATTCTAAAAAAAACCAAAGATCTTATTTGTGCATCATCTCAGTTTCTGTCTGATTCACCCAGGACTATTCTTTTTCATCTGAGACCTTTTGTTACCCAGACAGAAGATTAGATTTACCCACTGTAGAGGCCTGGGTGAAGAACCTTCTCTGCAGCAGCTGCCCACTGTCTACAGCTGAGCCAGAACAAAATGTGTTGGTATTCAGAACTTGCTTTGAAATATATTATGAACTCAGAAAATCCATTTATAAATGTCGGGCCAGGCTGCAGAAAGGGGGACATGTTTGGAAGTGCCCAAGAAAGAAACCCTCCTCTCCCACTGTGGAAGAAGGCTTCTCTGCTCACCCTCTTTCCTTTTCCTCTCTGAAACCCTTGGCACTAGTAGAAGAAAAAGGACTTCTGGATCTGATCGCTCATTCTCAAATTGTGAGAAAGAGAAAAGAACTGTATCCTGAGGCGTTTTAAAAACACCAAGGGGAGCTTGCATGTTGAATTTAAGAACCAGTTTGATGACTACAGTGGTCAGGAGAGAAGTGAGCATAGAATTGACAGGATAAAGTAGAGGAAAGGCTGGAACAGTGGTTTTAAACAGAATCACAGACATTTTCAAAGTGCCTGAAAACAGTTTCCTTCTCAAAGGTCTAGTGGCCTTCTTGACAGTGCAGTGAAATCACTGAAGGCTCTCCAGATACCTTCAAAGGGCACTGGATCAGGTCTTGTGGTCGTGTCTTCAGACTACATGGTTTTAGTGAAGTGTATTAATAGATGTTTTCAAACACTTCCAAAGTGCAAGACATGAGATTGTTACTGGAACTGAGAAAAAAAATCCCAGGTTCCTCCCGAGTTTGATTTCTGGTGCTTCCAAAAAGCACCAGGAAAAGCTTTCTCTGATAAAAAGAGAAAGAATTTGCAAGTCAGCTCATAAATACAAGAGAATCAAATTCCACAATTAACTAGGCCATCATCTAGCACACGCAGTTCTCCATACCTGCCAAGTACTCTCAATACTCTAAAAAGAACCCTATTAATAAGAAATGTTGTTGTTTGGAATAGACTAAGCTGGGGTTGCCTAGTTCCAAAGAAACTAAATATGCTGATCATGACACAGCACACTGAACTTTCCACATGAGATCACCAGATATCTTTGACAGTGAGAAATGAGAATGGGATTATATATTCAGCACACAAAATACAGAATCGCTTTCTACATCTAGGCTTGCATCAAGTTGAATGGCAAGAATGGGTTCAAGTACTTTCCTTCTTAAAAAAACCCCATAAAACCGACTATAGGCTATATATCTTCTCCTTCCTGCAATGAATTACACAATCACTGTCTGATGATGTCAAACCCTATCATTCTATATCTTGAATTTTACCAGTGCTGATATACTGCAGTCTGATACAAAGACAGACTTGTTTCTAACAGAGAAATTTGAAAGTAGTTTCCACTGTCCTAACTTTACTCTAGGGAAATTAATCTCCCTGGTCTTGCTTTGTCATCAAGTGACATATAAATCCACTGAATTACTATCAGAAGGAGCCTCTTTCTGCTGGTTGTAAAAGGATGCAAGGGGGACTAACTCCCTTAAGTTAAAGTTTGCTTCACACAGTTTTATTTGCCACTATGTAAAATGCGTTCTGCTGATTTTTTGATTTTCAAGTAGCAATGTAAGATTACATAGCTTTGCCTCTCTGATTAAAACTGAACTAAACCCTTAAGATTGTTCACAGAGACAATCATAAAAGCACTATCAGCTTGAAAGATATAACCTTAACTGTGATATGAAAAAATGGCAATAAGGAACAATATTGAGCGTAGCCTGTGTTTAGATAGACCACTTGAAAACACTGAAAGAAAATGTTCATAGTTCAACCAGTTTCCATTTCAGAAAAATCAAGATGATTTTGTGAAAATTTGTCGTTGACATTATCAAAATATCTATTATAAAAAGTAGCATGTCCTTTAAGTAGTTCATTAAAGAAGAAAAATAGTCCTAAAAGAAATGAAAAAATGGAAGGAACATATTTCACCACATTTTTCATTGTTAAAACCAAAGTTTTTACTGGAAAAAAATCACTATACCAAAATTCTTTAAGTATGTAGTCCATTTAAATGTTCTTTTACGAGGGCTAATGCAGGTGCACAAGAACCTCTTAAGTGCTTGGAGAGAAGGACTGTATTTTTGTTTTGGTTCATTTTCAAGTCTAACCTTCTAATAAATCTAGTGTCAGCCTCTAGTTAACACAGCTGACACAGTGTGGATACTGTTCAATGTTTATATTACATGCGATGTATATTTCCATGTACCTTTTGTAACTGAACATTTGTAACTATCCAAAAGCCACAGACTGTAAATCATAGAATCATAGAATAACCAGGTTGGAAGAGACCCACCGGATCATCAAGTCCAATCATTCCTATCAATCACTAAACCATGCCCCTCAGTACCTCATCCACCCATGCCTTAAACACCTCCAGGGAAGGTGAATCAACCACCTCCCTGGGCAGCCTGTTCCAATGCTCAGTGATCCTTGCTGTGAAAAATTTTTTCATAGTGTCCAGCCTAAACCTCCCCTGGTGGCGCTTGAGGCCATTTCCTCTTGTCCTGTCCCCTGTCAGTGTAGACATCACAAGAGGGAGAGGAGAAGACGCCAGCACAGACATCACAAACTTGAGCATTAAGGTATGAAAGAATGGGGAGAATTAACCCAATATACTGAACAATTTCAGACAACTGCATGTTGAATTTTATCTCACATACACTATGGAATACCAAACACGTATGTAACAGATAATTTTAGGCATATGTCCTGTTTTTTGCATATTGGTTTTCTTCTTCTAATCAACAAATTATTATTATTGTTTCCTGTTTTCCCTTACACATGCATAGATGAACACAGCAGTCTAAAAGACTTTTCTACATAACCTTTTCCTCACCATTTGTACTGTGTTTTGTTGCACAGAGTATCAGTTCTGCTTGATGAATTTGGCTCATTGCAGCGTGCAGATACCTGCGTGCATCTATCTGTGTGCGCACTGAGAGCCAGGTGACACAGAATTTAAAAGATGCCTTTGCTGGGTATCGCACAGGTATTGCAGCACAAAGCCTCAGATGACTGTGTGCAGGAGGGGAGTTTCAAATGAACTCAATATCAGTGGGCCAGGTTTTATTCTGCTGTAGCTTTCAATGAGTTTGTCCTGCGAGATGCTGTTGTGCCTGTTCTTTAAAAAAAAAAAAAAAAACTGCTAAAAAATTACAGGCAGATTAAACAAGTTCTTTCAAAATACTTGGGTTGGAATTATTGCCATTCTAATGGCCATTTTTACCTGGCCAAGGCAGTGGATCAATACAGAATGTCATTTAAATGACTTCTCTCCCAACAAAAGAAAGTAGCAGGCTTTTTGTGAGTGCGCACTCACAGCAAATCCAAATTTTGAAAGATGAAGTATTTAAAAACTTGTATCAAAGTGTAAAAAGTTGTGGCATATAAGCAAAATGATTGCTAGAAAGTTTTGGTTCTTCATAAAGCTGCACTAGACTTTTACATCTTATTAGGGATCATGCTGTAGAATCCAACATTCCCTCAATTACTGAAACAAAGCAACTGTGTAAATTTGAGCACTATGTTATCTATCACCACAAGTCTCCCTCCTCTTTTTTGGACAGCACCATAAGTGTCCTGTCAGTAGATACAACCCATAAAGACAACTAAATGTTTCCTGCTCCAACACACACATGCAGCTAGTAATGGCCAATCTCATTTCATCCTGCACAACACCAGCCAAAATAGGCAGTGGTGCTGCCAGACTCAAAATATCTCACTATGTCCTTTGATAATAACAAAGGACGTGAATCTCACAAATTAAGCTCTGTCACCCTTCCAAAACAGATGGAACTTGATGGAAAGAGTATCATAAAACAACTGAAGAGCCACTTGTATCACAAAGCTGGATTTGAGTCAATTGAGCCAACTGAATAATGAAACAACTAAACAGCCAAGTAACGTATGGTCCTCTGATTTTTTTATCATGGACAGTTACAATCAGCCTTTATTCACTATATATATACTTACTGATATGCAAGTTTGATAACAAGGTATTTTTTAGAGCACGTAAAAATTCTAGGTGAATATATTCGTGCTAAGCTGCAACATTGCAGAGTTGCCTAGACACAGAACCTTCAGCAGTGATAGGTATCCCTTGTACTCTCAAGTGCAGGTTATTTTCATAAAGCCCAGCACAAAGTTCAGCAGCTCAGCTTTTGATCCACAGCACTTGGTCTGTGACTCACATGGGAATTCAACATATTCAGACTTTACTCTGCTCTAAGTACCTTGGTTGAGGCCCCTGAGGTTAATAAAAATTAAGAGGAACATCTTTTACTCAGATCAGTCCATGATTCATTGATCCCTGTCAGCAAAAACTCAGAGCTCCCACTTCCCAATGCCATTCCTGTGTCCAGCCTCTGAATTCTACGTCTGTTAGGGAGTCTGTGTGGACATGACTGGGCAATGACTTGACAATATTCAATATAGAAGCTTCTGTCGACTGGCCTGTATTTTTGCTACCATAGTCATATAAATAAAGTTTGAAGTCATTAGCAGCATACACATTCCTAGTTTCAGATTATACTTCAGTGAAATAACTGCATGAACTCTGGGTCAGATGTGCAGTAGCTATAAATCAGTAGATCCCTGCAGCTATCAGCACAGGTCTGGAGAACTTAAAGAACTGAGAATCTGACACGAAATTTTTTATCGGTAAAAATAACTGTTACAGGTAAGAGCCTACTTCTAAAATATTAACAGAAGAATTCACATAATTGTCTCCAAAGATACATTAGCTGATTACTACCACCAAAAGATGCAGTTCTTGCCCTAAGCAGGTACCCGAATATAAGATGTAAATGAACAGAGATAAAGGAAAGTAGGGTAAAATAAGACACCAGAGAGGTTTTATACAATGAAATCTTCAGCTTCTGCAGTCTATTCAGTATTAATCTCTATTTGTCTCACAAAGAGATGTTTGAAGGAAGAGGAATAAAACACATGTATTTGTTCTGACCCAAATTTAATCTACAGTTCAAACCTAAAAGCCCCAAGCCACTGTCAAAGCAAAACTGCCACCCCAATCCTAACTGTCAAAACATTTCTATGACTGTGTTTAAAATACCTGCTAATAGCCTGTATTCCCCAAAATGCTCCCTTAAAATATAGGAAGTAAGACCCTGTACTTAAAAGCTCTTTGGCATAGAAAATAATGAAGTGTCATTAGTGAGGTTATTTTTTGATCCTAAGCTAATTCAAATCATTGAAAGTTCATTCCTTAATGCACCAAATAAGCACCACTCCCCCTCAACCTTGACAGAACAAAAGAACAAGCGTGAAAATGGGAGAGTGAGATTTGTACAGAGCCAAATCCTATGAAAGAATATAGGAAATCTGTATTAAAATTGTAAAAATCTGTAGATAATGTAGAGAGCGCCACAGGATGAATTTTAAGTACTTTCAATGCTAAGTTTACTTCCATTCTACTGAAATCATTCTCACTTAGTATGAAACTCCATTCAACACGCAAATTGTGCCTGAAACAACAAAAAGCAGTAGCTTGGCCGAGTTTCCTAAGGGATCTGCAGATAAGACCACAAAGCTTTAGTCTGCAGGGAAAAGCAGTTGACTTGGCAAGTCTGCCGATGGCATGCTGACCTTTTTTTCAGAAAAGGTCACTGTGGAGTCAGGTTCCTGAATTTCTCAGGGACTCTGCAGCTCTAAAGCTAAGGATCTTTTAGACTGTAGCATCATGGTAGCCTAAAGCAACATGAATTACGGAGCCTTTTTTTTTTTTCAGTTCCCACAAAACCTTGTCAGACACCTACAAGCAATCATCAGGGGTGGTACTGATCCAGTTCTTTGTAACGAGTAACTGTGACCATTGTGAAAACCTTAGCAAAAGCACATTGAACCAGCTGCACATAGGTGAACGACTGAAGGTTTCAGGGTTCCTGTGTGGAGGTCTGATAGTCTGTTGTCTGCTTTGAGCACAATTGTGAGAATTTAGTTTATAGTGTGATCAAGCTGGCTCTTTTTGTTACATTCAATGCATTTGAAAATAAAAAGAAACCAGTGATTTTTTTCACTGACTATTTTTGAGTGGAAGAAAAGCACACTATACATCTTGGACTGCAAGAATCAAGTTCTAAGCCATGGCAGACTATAATAAATCCATTTGCTAAACAAGCAAATAAAACCCCTTGAGTCCCACAGCATTTTAAGCAAGAGAATGACAGACTTAAAGCAGGTTTAACACTGATACTAGTTAAATCTTAAATTAGGTGTGCAAAGCCTTTCAGTTTCTCAAGGTGTGGCTCACACGCGAATGATCAAACTATTGTCTTAAAGTGATAAAAATCCATAATTATAGTGATTATTTTAAAAAATCATAGAATAATTCAGATACAGAGTTCTGGATGCTATAAATCCTCATATTATTATTAATTCTAAAGGAGCAATATCTGCTTATGTTGTTAAACTTTGTGATCATTCTTTTGTATTAAGTGATTTAACTTTTTCTTTAAAAGTACATTTATTTTATATATATATACACATACCTATCTTTCATTCCATTTTCTTAGGGTACAGCCTATAAATGGTTGAAATAAGGGAGAAGAAATTGCATGAAAGGGCCACCTTGCTGAAATGAAAAATAATTTTAGAAAAAAAAATTGGGGCACGGGTGGACCAAATGACCTCAAAAGGCCCCTTCCAACATGAACAATTTTTTGGTTCTCTGATGGTTATTTATATGTATTACATGCTATATATTATATACTATATGATATATGCCACATAATAATACTACACATTATGTAATTATTATACAGGATATATCACATATTTTACGTACCATGTAAATATAAGAAAATTAAAGAAAATATAATCTGATATTTCCTTTCAATAAAGTTAAAACCTAAAAAAGATATTAGCAAAGAATAACAGTAAGAGAGAAAAAAAGAATACTTCTACGTTCTTGCTCAGATATTTTGGTGACATGCTCTCCAATTCATTGTGTACTATGACAACACAGAAGAAACTACCAAGACCAGTAGTACTTGGAATTCCTTCTACAAAAGAGATCGCTCATTTGTGTATATACATACACATGACAAACCAGCACTAAGATAGCACTGATTCATTTGTACTTCGGATTCTGCATGCAATCACACCTTTCCAGCTATTCTTAAGTTCATGAATACTGCATAAGGGCGGCTGCATTGCATCAAAAACATTGCTAGCAGCCTACGATTTTAAAGAAAGAAAGATTGCAGTTACTTTTCAACCAAGTATTAGAAGCAGGCAGAATCTACGTCTGCTGTACAGAAACTGAGTAATCATGCTCTGCGCAGGTGGAGCGTGGGAGGTGAAATCCAGAGTCATTGAATGAGGTTGCCGGGCAAGACACACACACACCCACACAGCAGCTGCCACGGCTGTTCCTGTCAATAGCCCCAACGTATGAAGGAGACAAGCTTTCTTCAAAGGTGAGCTGATTCAGCTGCACAAAGGTTTGAGGACATTTTTACTTACATATTTTCTAGTTATTTGCTGAATTACAGCAATCTCTTATTAAACAAAGGTAACGACTCAGTTGACTTCAGCTGGAACAGGAGTGAACCCCTAAGGACTACCACCTGCTCTTTCAAATCAATGGCTTAAACTTGTGTTGGCTTCAATCATCCTGGAACAAACAGACCTTTAAACCTGAGGCTCTCCCACAAACAAAACTGGACTAAAATCAGCAGGTGTTTTGCTCAAAAAGACTTCTATATGAACTTCCAGTTGCTAAGAAAAGCCCCGGGACACACATGGATTCATACTGGCACCACCCATCTTCTTATTCTATGTCTGTACCAAAATGTATTTCTGCAAGAGGAAATGTGAAAACATACATATATTTATACACACTTGTGTAGTTTTACACAAAACTAATTGCTCTAATGCTTCTAATTTGCTGGCATCCAGTCAAAGGTCAGAAATGTGACACGGTAACTCTGAATTGAGGTTTTGATTGTACTCCTAACTATGAATATTTGCATTTCAGAAAATGAAGATGTTAAAAAAGTTGTGATTAACATCCTAGAACTGACATCCAAAATGACCATGGGAGAGTGGAAAAAGGTAGTAATAAATATCAAAATAACTAGTAAAAGCAAACAAGTAGTAGTCCTTTCTGTTCTTCTTTATTAATTGAACTATAAGTGACCATAAAAGACTACAATCTTTTGGCCAGGAACCTGTATCACACAAATATCAGGACAACTAATGAACAATTCAACCTTGAACAACTCCCATATTTGGAGGACATCAGGTTCTCTATCAAATTTATTTAATAACACTACCAAAGGGCTTAGGGAAGATCTGCTATGAACACCATGAGGATTCCTGGGAAAGCTACACTTCAAATATATTTCTACTTCTTAAACTTTATCACATAAACACTGGTGAACCATTATAAATACTAATGGATGAATGGCAAAGAGGTGATTATTTGCATTGCTCACCACCACTCATAATGTAGATCAGCCTGTGGTTGCAAGAATGTTAACATGGGGACCTTCTTCTCTTTTGTTTCCACAAAATATTTCACTGCAACACATTTTATTTTCCTTGTATTAAGTGCTACACAAAAGAACTCTCAACAATTCATTCCTCTCTGCTGATGAATTGCAACCCCTGATGAGTCCCAGCGTAGCCCATAACTTTCCTTATCACTAATGTATGTACACAGGAGAACACAGACTTCATAGGCAAACCACTCAACCATGTTGAGGCAACCTACAACAGGGAAGAAACGCAGGTTTAGCCGATTAATATGAGCTGAATGAAGCTGCTGGCTGGAAGAGGCTGGCATTTCAGGACTGATCAGCTCAGCTACAAGCAGCTACAGTCTTTTATGTGTTGTGACATAGACGTTCACCTTTAATACTGGTTTGACTTTGTAAATACATTCTTCATGGCAACACAAACTTTTTGGTAACTACCACTTTATTTTTTATAGCAAACACAAGATATACAGGTTTGAAACAAGACTTTATAAGAGCCACAATGCCTGAGTCTGCCTTATACTGGGCAAATGAGTTGTAGCTGCTTACAACAATGATTTGGATATATTCCAGCTCAGCAGCAAGGCTGTAGAGGTGGATGACCTCCTACTGGAGGGACAAGATGGAGCTGAACCTTGCTGGGATGCTGGAGGGTCTTTTGCTAATCTGACATGTACATCAAATGTATAGCAGTAATCTAATGAAAGCCCTTAGAAGTGCTTGTGGGTCACAGGTTTTCCATAAAAGTGCTTCTGGTTTCTTTCCCTTTTCTCTAAAATATTTATATTTTAACCTAACAGGATATACAGGAATTTGGATCAAAAGCTCTTTTATCAACTATTAGTTGGTTGTTTCACAAATATTATAAACTGCATTGTCTTTACTGTTGAATTTACGTTGTACTCTAAGCATTTCTGTTTTCCTTCAAATCCAACATATGTTGTCAGCCATTTTAGCTCAAGGCTAAGTATCAAATCTTGCTCATATTTCCTTCTTACACTCCTTCCTTCATACTGACTACTAAGTAATTTATCTTAGTGGGAATCTATACAATCAATAGTGTTGTTTCAGAGGTACTGACTTAACTGAACCAGAATCTAAACTGAAGTTCTTATTTCTACCCACACTTTATATATTTTTAATGTTCATGGTCTAATTCATAAATCAGCCTTACAGTGTTGTTTTCCTTTCTTCTCCTTTATGAAGATGCAAGAATGGCACATTTCATGGGGGATTAAAGGCGAACGCCAAGATGAATTATTCAGGAAAGCAAACAATACTCTTTTCTAAGGAAAATGATAGCTTTTAGAAATACAGTGAAATATATACAGAGCCTATGTAAATACAGGAAAGCAAGAAAATAAGAATGAACTAAATTACTAGTTTTGAAACAAAAATATTATTTCTGATACCTAAATCATTGGCCTACATTTATTCAAGGAAAACATTAATCCAGAAATGCAGGGTGAAATGCCGACCCTGTTAGTGATAAAACACTCACTGACTTAAGGGGAACTAGAATTTCACCCCATCACTGTGAAATATTTATAGTTCCTTCTAATCTATTTTAGGCATTAAATTTAAATATGTTTTGTTCCTTTTCTTTGTGCCTCTTTCCCTTTTTGGAAAAAAAAAATAATTAGGAAGACAGGAAGATAATCTGGCTACTCCAGTATGTCACTTGATTTATCTTAAAACCTTTATGGCTTTATACTTACAAGGTTCTTACAAAAGAACAAATCCTTTTTTACTTGACAGAGGAAATCCTTCTGCCACAGTTGTATGGGAAAAATACATATGGAGAAGGGTAGATTTCAGAAAAGGGGGCTGGCCTTATAAAGCTCTCAGAATATCACAAAATAAAAAGATGCAATTAATTTGCCATGGAGAATATGAAAAGTAGAGTAAATGAGTGTGCTAGGCTCAGTGCTGCTGTGCGTGATCAGCTTCTTGCACCTAACTGAGGTAGTCATTCTTTCTAAAACAATAATTTAAGCTGACAAATCTGTATATTAATATAAGTAATGTACTGCACCTAGGGATCCTTGCCAGGAGTTTCATTTTGTGGGGGGATGTAAAACTGAGACAACCTCACTCTTCAAGTCCTCAACTGAGAGAGAGGTTGAAGGAGCAGAAGAAAATTTGCACTGCTGTCGACTCTGCAATTCTAGTTCTGTTATGGAAAAGAATAAATTACCCAAGTATCTTTCAAGAAGTAAATACAAGGTTTTAAAGACTTACATTCAAAACTCACGCTCTTTCCCTCTCTGTTCTATATGAGGGTAGTAAGCACATTTACAGAAGATAAGAGTGCTAGACTGGGTCTTTACAGGATGAGTCCAAGCATGGTGAATATGGCAAGGTAAAGGTCTTCATTTTCTGCCTGAGCGACAGATCTAACAGGGGTTTTCCTTTCACCCATTCTGTGCAAAGGAGCTTGGAGATGGACAAAACCACCTAGGTGCATCAGCAAAAGTGGGTAGCAAAGTCACTCAGTAGCAAACTAAATGTTGTGAAAGATGAGAAGAATTCTGTCTCTAAGGGATTTCTTTTATTTACTTGGCCTGCAATGACTGCAGCTGGGGTTATGCTACTTACAAACAACTGTCTGAATGAGGGCATAGCCTACTTAAGTGTTTGTAATGACACTAAATACACAAGTGTCAGAATACGAACTGGTTATCTGCCCACAATGTTGTTTGATAACAGCCTAAGAAGGGTTCTCTCTGTAAAAAGTTATGTCACCAAGGTGGTTTTACTACAAATTTTGTACGATTTGGTGTTTTCTGTAGAGCACCATTTCCTCAAATCAGGTTGTTGTGTAATTATTTAAAATAAAAAATACATTTCTATCCCAGGCGGTTGTATAGTAAACCTTGATTATTTCCGAAAACCTCAGAAATCACAACAAAAAGAATGTCAAATATCCCCAGCTTTTTAGGAAAAAAAAAAAGTAATATTTTCTGTGTCTCTGGATTTTTCAGTACTTCTGCACCAGCTGTCTGGGCTTTCCTGTGCAACAAGAACTTTGATGTCAGGGAATTACTAGTAAGTCATTCCAGGGAATGGAATAGCTGGCTCTCTCTTTTTTGCCTCTAGGGGTTGAAAAAATATTTTCCATCTGGTTATGTCGGAGATCAGGGTTCCCGACCGTGGAGCTCGGCGGAAGAATGCGACCGACTCAATATGAGTGATAGGCAAACTTCAGTTTATTCAGTACAGAGTTACAACTTATATAGAGCGTCGTGCCTTGCTATTGGTCCTTGGGTCGAGTGTAAATCTCACCCTATAGGGCATCACGCCTCACCATTGGCTCCCAGGCCAAGTGTCAGCCCCACCTATTTCAGTCAGGTGTTCACGAAATTGTTACATCGGGCGCTGCTGGGGGTATCTCCAGCCTGC
>WAAB01024243.1:0-40165 GCA_013389865.1 Piaya cayana
TGATTCTATGGTTGTATGATTCTGATTCTATCTGCTTTTGCTTTTCTGTCTCTTCTGAAGGTGTCATCAAGCTGGCCTTTTGCTGAGGTAAAGGCACAGCTCTGTCATTCCTGTTTGCAAGCAAGGGCACAAGGGTGCATGCCCTGGGAAAAACACTATCCAATAATCTTGATAGGAACAGGAAGCTCCCATCCAGCTACATAACTCCATCTTTATCTTGGGGAGATCTGAGTGGAGAGAAGGAGCCAAATGCACTGTTGAATGTAATTTTGCATGGGGACAGTTACATGTCACGAGGACATTTGTCCTTTCCTTCTCTCTGGTTGTACTACAGCAAACAGGTCCTTAATCTGCAGAGGATGCTAGTTATAGTGGTGGTATAAATAGCAAAAAGATGGTAAATTGAGGCCTGTTTAATGTCTGTTTATGGTATGAAACAGCTGAGTGAAGGGTTCGTTCCCTGGAGCAGTGGGCACTTACAGCCTGCTCCCTTGTCTGGTATTTCATGACTGTATTGATCAGGAACAGACAATGCAAAAAACCTCCAAATAATAATACCCTGTTTGGGTGGCTAAACACCCTCTTCTGTGCACCGATAGGCATGTGCACATTTCCCTTTGAAAGAACACATTGTCAAATAACTTGGTCATAGAGTCACAGAATAGTTTGGGTTGGAAGGAACCTTTATAGGTCATCTAGTCCACCCCTTCGCTATAAACGGGGACATCCTCAACTAGATGAGGTTGCTCAAAGCCCTGTGCAACTTAACTTTAAATGTTTCTAGGAACTAGGCATTTACACCTCTTTGGACAACCTGTTTTACTGCTTCATCAACTTCACTGTAAAGAATTCTTCCCTGTATCTAGCCAAAATCTACCCTCTTTTAGTTTAAAATGATCATTGCCCCTTGTCTTATCACTGCAGGCACCACTTTCACACAGAGGTCTGGAGGAACATTGAAGTTACACAAAACACAGGAGATTCAGACGACAGGTGACCTGGGAGGTGGACGTAGGATTGTGAAGTGGATAAGAAGAGTCTAGAATGAAATGCAAGTTGCTGAAAGGCGACTGTGATGTAACGTCTTGGAGCTCTAGATCATTCATTTAAACTGTGTAAAGTAACCAAGTATTTCAACTGTAGGGTTTCCAGGTTGTAATCCTTCCTGCTACCTTCCTGTGCCTGTGCATCCCAGTCTAGGCAGAGGAGAGTGGAGACCAAATGGCCTGGTACTGCCCATCTGCTCCCTCCTGCCCCTTATTACCTTCTAAATTCAGTGAATTTTCAACTATTGGAAAAACTGCCTGTGGGTTAGTCCCTGTCCATACAAATCTAAAGTTTGTATGAACTGGGAGGAAAAGAAAAGGATGGCTGTGCAGCCTGGTGACCCTCATCCAAGGAAGGAATGTGTGCCATACTGGCAGACGCAAACAGAAGAACAAAAGGCCCTCTAACCAGTCCAAAAATCTGTGCTGATTGAATCATCTAGCAGCTGGTATCAAAACTGGAGGACAGTTGCACTATGCTGCATCCATCACAGTCCTTGGCCTCCATCACCTAGGATGCTATCAAGAGTTTTCTATGCTCCCTTTTTCCTCATGTACTTGGGTTTTCTTCCCTAGAAAGCAAGGGTTGGATGATCCCATGTGCTATCAGGTGTCACTTGGCATTGCCTTCACTGACTGATTCTGCCAGTAGCTGGGAATGGTTTCTCTTGAGAGCCGAAGAGAAGCCCATAATTCAGTCTTATGCAGTACTGAAAGAACAAGTGTGTTTATCACAGTTAGCAAGTAGTTGAACATACCACCAAAGAGTCATGCTGATGAGGAGATCATGGTCAAAACATGTGGCATATGGAGACTTGGGGAAACATGTGGCATGACATAATGAAGTATAAGTTGGTTGAGATATTTCCCATTTTACCTACATCAACATATTTGTCTAAAATTTATTCAGAAAAGTAAGGTTTGTAGACAGAAAACCTAAAGCAGTTGACTGCCAACTTGGGCTTGGGGTTTTTATTGCACCAGTTAGTCTGATAAAGAATAAAGCTTCTTCCAGAAGGTTTTACCTTGCTCAAGGGCTTCATTAGACACCTTGCACAAAAAGGATGGATAGGCATAAACTCTGCTCCATCCATTGATTTTATCCACATTAAGGAAAAACTCTAGAATGAAAAACACTGTAAACTTTTACCAGGAGCTAGAAATGTGATTCTTTCTAAAACATCCCAAATCTATCAAGGATCAGATAATTTAAGTTTTCTCTTGGTTATTTGATTACTTTTCTCTCTGTCTAGAGGCTGGACACACCCCCTGATTCTATCTAAGTGTATACTCCAAGTATGCCAATGTACGTGCCATGTGGGGATGTTGGTCATTCTTGCAGTGGTGTAGCTTTTGAGATCAATCCTGTCTACCTCAGATCATCTCAGGTTAACCTGCTCTTAATCTAGGCAGTTCAAGTCTTGCTTTCTCACTTCAATGTAAGCTATGCTAAGGATTTGGTTTGCTTAAAATGAGAGTTTTGCTGTCAAGTACACCATGCATCTGAATTATGTATTCACAGCTCACAAAAACATCAGTAAGTGAGGCTCTTAGCCTTCCATAGCCCCTTCCCCGTGGCATTTTCAAAGCACATTTTTGTGTAATATACAAATAAACACATCTAAGCATCACAGGAAAGTTGGGAAAAGGTAGTATTCTTGGTAGAGTGGTTATAAAGGAAAAATGAGCTAAACCAGAAGTTTCTGCAGACCACCTCACTCCAGCTCCTAGCTTTAATTTTAATTTCTATTCTGTATTCACTGTGTATGGTGGATCCCAAGGAAATGAGTGTACAAGTGGCATTATAAGCAAGAAGCAGTGAAATGCCTCCACATCCCATGCAGAGGTGCAGAACAAGGCCTTGAGTCCATATTTTTGCCTCTTATTTAACACAATGATGGATTCTTGAACAAGACAGTGTTTGAGTTACCAAGAATAATGACTTTTTTCCCCTAAGTCAGACTGCAGTTACCCAGCTGGGGACAGGATTCGAACTGAAACTTAAAGCTTTCAATGTTGTGACTGAATGTGGATCCACTTTTGTGCTATATTATGTAAACCCTCTATCACCACCATGAAGTGGTTTTTTTAGGACTATGAGAAGTGTTTCAGAACCAAGACAGGTCTTTACATGTGTGAGCATCTCTGTGTGTGCGTGTGTGTATGCTCAATATAAGCACATTTTACATTTACTTTAGGAATGCAGGGAAACAGCAGTTCCTTGGACTGCACACTTACTGTGCTGGGGCCTTAAAAAAGTCTTCCTTTGAAACTCTTTGAAAGGAATAACAGTTTGTTTACAGAAGTGTTCCTAAGGCATCACAGTGGGAGAGCTAATCCCTAGTTGTGTCCTGAATAGTTGTGTCCTGAATCACAGAATTACTAGGTTGGAAAAGACCCACAGGATCATAGAGTCCAACCATTCTTATCAACCACTCTTCCCCTAATCTGTAGCACTGCCCAGGGTTTTTGTGCCCCAAGTGGAGGACCTGACATTTGACCTTGTTAAACCTCATGCCATTGGTTTCAGCCCATCGGTTCAGCCTGTTAAGATCCCTTTGAAGAGTGAAAGAGCCAAGGCTAAATGAGTTATTTCACAAACCTAACATGTTCACAGCTTGAAAGAAAAACAACCAACCCAAACCAACAACTGTCCATTGTTCTGTTATCTACATGAGTGTATGAGTGCTTAATGGAGATGGTGCAAAGGTTGATATTATTCTGCCGAGGTCTTGTCAGAGTAGGTACTTAGGGAAACTCCTCCTGGAGTTGGCTCCTGAGGAGTGTCTTACCTTATGCTGAAGTCTCCCTTGGCAGGGAGCCCCTCAGCCCCTTTGTGTGGGCTAAGGCTTTGGTAAGGCTGAATCCACTTAACTGTTTTTTGGCATATAGGGAATGGAGTTGAGATGAGTTTCAAGTACACCTTTTGCCTTCTTTTAAGGAAAACGGTGATGGTTGGCCTCTGGCACTTTGGTTCTTCTGTCCCCATTCTAGCTGAGCTCTACCTCAGCTCCACAGCAGGTGCTGGTTGCCAGCACAGGTAGGGCCAAAGCATGGCTTTGAAATGCTTCCTTTAACGAGGGGCAAGGGCACTGCACAGAAATAAACAACTAAGATGGAGCTAGTTTGGGTATTAGGGCAAATAGGCAGAAAAGCTTTGTATTTCTCTGGCCCCAACACCTGAGAGCTAACAAAATTTCCCTTGTGTCCCCTTTGGTATCTCTTATTATTTGATATCTTAACTTCTCCCAAAAGTGACTTGTGAATCTGTCTTTCTGCTCCCCTCACCTTCTAAAGCTCTCTATTTTAATTTGCTTGCATATTAAAGCTAGTAGCTGATAAGAAAACAAGTCATTGTGGCTGTCTATTGCCTCCCTGGGCAGGTGACTACCCTCACCTCCTGCCTGACAACTGCCGATAATACTCCAGAAAGTGTTTTCTGCACTTCTGAGGTTGAAGAGAGAGGATAGCTTTGCTCAGTCTCCCAGCTCTTTTCCCATGAGCTGGAGCAGATGTTCCTTGCATTGAGGGAAATCATGGGAACAGTGTGGAGGACCTTGCAGTGCCCTAAAACAGACTGGTGAGGGATGGAGTGCCTTGTACCTCTGGGACTCCTGCTGAAGGACTCACAACTCTCTTTGAAGTACACTCACTGTGGATGTCTGGGTCCCAAACAGCAGCATTTATTTCATTCCCACATGCTTGAATTTAATGCCACCTTCTCTTCCTTTTCATTAAAAAGCCGCAGTTTCTTGAAAGCTTCATTGTACTTAATTCTCCAGTGGAAATATTTGAAGGTGACTTTTCTTGAATGAAAAAGTCTTGCGTCTTGCTGCTTGAATTGTGCTTTTCATAGATGGACATTCACCTCTGTGTCTATATGTTGTTGAAACAGAACTTCACTAATGATTTTTATGTTCATAAAGTAAAGATTACACATAATGAAGCTTTGATGAAGCTTTCACATACTGTTATGGATGATACATTATGTAGTTTGGAGACCTAATATTTTTTTTTCAGATAGTTAAGGTTTGCTATAGCATTTTGTTCATTGATTGACATTTAGATAGCAGTGTTAAGTATTTGGAGCACTGTGAAACTGAAATGTTTGTGTTGATAATAAACCAGTAGCTGTAAACTGAGTTGGTTATATATAACGGGTGAATACTGGGCCCGTCGAAGTCAGGTAGAATTTTACTATTAACTTAAATAAAATTGGAGTTTCATCCTCCCATTGTAAAGGACCTTCAACAGCCACTTAAAATCTTGCCAAAACTTTGAGTGAAACTAATCCCCTAGGGCTTTTATTAAGACAGAATAATGGTGGAGGAGGGAAGCTTTTAAATGTTTCTGTTGGAAAGCACTGCAGTTTGAGCAGGGCTTGTGCTGTGACAGAAAAAAATCCTGGTTTGGGGACCATCTCTAGCTCAGATAACTGTGCTGCAAGATTGTTCTGGAGTGACCATATGAAAAGAATTAGGCAAAGACTGTTTCATATATGCATGCCAAGGCCTCCTTTCTATTCTTTCAATAAATGCAAACTAGGAATAATTTTGTTATAATCAGCTGTGTAAACTAGGGTATGCAAATGGTACCTAACCTTTAACATGGTGTTAAAATCCGAAGTGTGCAAATATCACCCCAGGTGATATATGAAGGAGGAGGTCTAGATACCAATTTCTTTGTGGCTCCTGGAGCAAGGATCTGAATATATAGTTTGTACTCTCCACAAAGGGGCAGATCTGTGTGCAGTGACCCATGCTCCTAGCCCCCTGTGTGTAAGAGATGGCTGCTGTGCTCCTTTTTTTTTTTCTGTATGCAGTAGAAAATCCAGTCTCTTTGAACCAGGAGTCAATTTAGTGACTCTATTTTTCAGGTCTTCACACAGTAATGAAAAACAGCTCCTGTTGGGCACAGAGCACTCTACAGAAATTCAGGGTTGTGACATTTATGCAGTGTCTCAGAACCTACAGTCAATTTTTCTGTTGCGCTGCCCATTACAAGACGCTTCACAAGCCTCAGGTAATGCACACTTTGTAAGAGTTAGTTAAGAGAGTGTTCTCTGAGCATTTTAAAATTACCTAAGAGATACATAACAGATACAAAATTACCTAAGACATACTTTCTAAGAACAGCATGTAACAGATAGGTATAGCCAGTTCATTTGTTCAAGATGGCCAGACTAGGAGTGACCCTAGCATGGAGGCACAGGAAGAGGAGAGAAGTATGCAGATATGATTGATAACAAGCGAAAGGAACTTCTCCATCCAAGAATTCATGTTAATGAAAGGAAAGGCTGTACCCAAGCACATTTTCAGCTACTAAACTTTGTTCTCCTCACCCATGGGCTTGACCGATAAGAAGGTGTGAGGCACCATCCTTTTAAGGGATGTGCAGTCTTTTGGTGGATGAATAATTCAAAGGGGGCATAGGAGTAATCATAGTACCATCAGAGTCTCTGTGGCTTCTTAGTGGCAGCGAGGTGCCCTCCAGATTTATGCGCTACCCTTTCATCTAAGACAGACAAAAATAATATCTGCAAGTATTTAATTAATTTCCACTACAACACAGTCTTTGTGCACCTCATTCACTTCTTTTCTGCATTTACAGCTGAGGGATGTCTACAGCCTTCCTGATTACATACAAGGGTTATTTCCAGAGATGCAGGCAGCAGTGTACAATTCATAGGGAATCAGATGAGAAAGAAGGTCTTATTCATGATTCTATGTTGAATCTTCCTTTGCTTCCTGATTCCACAGCTACTCTGTCTTGATGGGAGGGATATAGGGATCCTCTCCTTTGAGACTTGCAGATTACAAGTATGTGTATTAAGAAGTTGTCAAACTACAGCCTTTGAAACAACATACTTAAAATGTTCATAGAAAAAGAGACAGGCGATGGACTGCGGTAAAACACACCAGCTTTCTTATGGAACTTGAAGCAAGGTTTCTGAATTTATCAAGATAATTAAATTTGCAATACTTAGTACAGAAAATATAACGATGCACTGGAGGGATGACAGCCTTGCTTTTAAGTACCCATTAGAGAGATTTTTATGAAAAGGATGCAAGTTCTGGATGGAATGCTACAAAAACCAGCTTGTTAAATTTGTCCATGTAGCACTCTCAGACTGTGGCTTTGCTGGCTCTGGTGTCCAAGGGCAATCTCCACTGCAGACAGCTCCATATTTTAGTGATTTTAAAATTTGTTTTGCCTGAGGGCAGCCTTAGCCATTTATTTTCTATATTGTGGGCTTCATGTTGCTCTTACCAAATGATACCTTATCTCTGTTCTTAACTGGATTTTTTTTTCTTTACATTTTCTATTACTGTTAGCAGTTTGCCTGTTTCCTTCCCTGTTTCCCAGCCCATCACGATAGCATCTCTAGCCAACATTACTATTGGATTTCTCTGGGCTTATTTTGCCATTTCCAGCTATTGGTAAAGCTCCAGAATTTCTATGTGTTGGCAGATATTGGAGCTGTTTCCCCAAATTTGTTGTCCATGTAGCTGGAGTGCCCCAGCATGGCATCATTGCATTGTATTGAATTGGACTGGCTGAAGGCTGTACCATCTGTACATGGACAGCTTGTTACCCTTCACAATCCCTTTGGATAGAAGTTCTTTTCACAATAATGGACACTTTGGTGTGCTAATATAAAACGGTGAGTATATATAGCCATGAAGTATGGCTGTGTGTGGCTGTTGTGATAGGAAAGGGTATTTTTGCATTCTGGTAGTAGGGTATTATGGATTTCTTTGCAGATTTTTGCATGCCAGGCAGCAATTTGGTGAGGAATAAGGCTAGTCTCCAGCAGAGCCCTACATCACCCCCGCACAGGGCAGTCTGTGAGGATTTAATTTCTCTGGTCTGTCACGTTTGAGGCAGAATAGCAGCATAAAGTGAGAAAGCCACAAGGCTATTCATAATATAAAATGAGACTTACATCCTCACTATCCTGAGCAAACCATCTACATTATGCAAATATCAAAATGACCTAATCAAAACCAGGTCTATATAGTACTATGTGCTGCATACACCTAGAAAAGTAAGCTTTGGCTCTCTTGATATATTTGATATACTTGATACCAATATAACTGATATTGCACTGTTCAGAAATTTACCTTAGATTTTAATTTATGTTCAGCTTGTTTTATCAGTTGTGCAGAACTAGATATGTCTGGGGTTTTTTTTAAGAGTTTTTCCTTCCCTACCTATATGTCCACTATAGTTCAAGTATTCCCATATAGTGTGCAAAATGGTCCAGGATAAAATTGCTTCTCCAGGTAATTTGCTGGACAAAATGACCTGACATTTTTCCTGACTGGGTTCCCAGGTAATTCACAATGGTGATTCACAAACTGATACTGTGTGATTTCCATCAAAACTAACTGTAGTGCTAGACATAGATATAGGTATAAATATAGATATATAATTGACTTTATATGTTACTTTTCATATAGATATAAATATTTAACATACTTTTATTTATTAATGATTTTTTTTATTTGTGTATTTAGGTAGTAACATCTATATGTAAAATCAGTGCTTCTTTATATCTTTAACTGTGCTGTACTCAGGAGTCAAATTCCTAGTCCAATTGCAGCATCTACAGAAAGTATATAAGAACAAGGCGCTTGGCAAAAGCTCCAGCACAGGAGTTCCTTTGTGTGCTAAGAAGAAAGAATGATCTTACTGAAACAACTTGCTTAAATAAAATCAGTTCACGTGTCTCAGTGTTACTAGATTAAACCTTCAGCATGCACACATATTGGTCTACCTGGTGAATCCTGCATTCAGTTTAACAAGGGGTTACTGTGATTTCAGCAGGAGCAAGGAATCTTCAGAATAAGCTTGCTTGTGTCAGCACTCATGTATTGCAGTGAGAGGCCTAAAGGGAAGGTGCTGTAAAAACATCATGTGTTTTCTTTTTACTCCTGTACAGATTGACCATCTCTGCTGAATGTCCCATGCAGCTTGAAGATTTCCCCATGGATGCACATGCTTGCCCATTAAAATTTGGAAGCTGTAAGTTGTCTTCTGAAATAAAACTGGGAAAAGCCATTATGTGGCTTTTCATGTTCAGCCATGTCTTGTACAAATCATTCACCTTTCCCCATTCCTCCCCTTTTAACATTGCTCATTAGCACACCCAGTCTGCTACACTGCTGCTCTCCTTCTGCTCATTTTCCATGAGTGTGCTTTATCTGGCACTGCTCTGCTTTTCAGCTCATGCTTGCATGCTCCATGATGAATGGTGAACTGATGGGTGATACGTCTTCTATATCCAAATCAAGCAGAACAGCCACTGTTAGATAGAGAAGTAGATGCAGACAGCTACATTGGTAACTTGGTTTTACATTTGTAGAAAAATGGAGCTTTCGTTGGACAATATCAGATTGATGTGTTGTTGTGGTACTTAAGTGAATCAGACTGCACTGCAGTAGCTACATCACGTATATTAAAAGAGATCTAGAATATTAAAAGAGGAAATATCTTTCCATTTGGCTTTAATAAATCCAGTCCTATATTTTGTTACATGATAATGCATACGCGTGTATTTTCTATATATGCACAAATTATTCTAAACTGTATGCTCAATGATGATTTTTCCTCCATTCCAAGCCTCTAATCCACAACACTGCTGCCTTGCCAGAAGCTTACTTTAAAAATAACCTAGGGGATCAGATGGTTATATTTAAAAACAAAGCCCTTAATTAAAGTACAGACGAAGCTACTACAGTAGACATTTTTTATTTCAGTAATCAAATCAGAGGTTCCAGGTGCAATCAGTGTCTCTAAAGGCTTTTGAAAATTACCAGGCAAGACATTTTGCTACTCCCTGAAGCCACCTAACTTCAGCATTTTTTCCATATTTTTTCAGTTGTATCAATTTAGAGTCACTAATCCTAGCAAGATTAAGTTTTGCCTTTATCATCTATATCTGCCCTGGTTTAATAGTGTCTATGCATTGTCTTCTAGTGATCATACTAAGAAGTAAAAACCCTGTTTACAGTAATGATTACCAAATTACTGAATTTAAGATTAACTGATTTCCCTTCCCTCTTCCAATCCAGATAGACTCAGTTTCATCTGAGTAGCCATCAGTATTTTACATGGTCACTGGGGGCTCAAGTCTATCTATTTACTTCAGCAACATTAATTTACAGCAAAGTCAATATAAATCTGAGCATTCACAGACATTTAAACTCAACTTAAAAAATTATATACCAGACATCCATTTCATTCCAAACTTGAAAATATGAAAATATGACACAGGAAAGTGTCATTGCTTGTGTATAAGGTTAAACAAAAACTATTGGAAGGAATTAGGATGAAGAAGAATAATAAGTTATCTTTCCTGGTATTACATATTCTTTCTGTATGGACAAATAAAGTTGAAGTCACACCTGTTGGTTTCTAGTTAAGACTATAGAACTGGAACGTTGGAATGTTTTTTGAAATCTTGCAAAACATGCAATATAAAACTAAAAATCACATACTTAAACAAAAAACCTGCAGCAGAAATCTGAAACTCACCCTTAAGGTTAAAGGGATGCTTCAATGCATGAGTAGGCTAGGTGCAGGAAGGTACAGGTTCTAACTCTCCACACAGTAAGACACACACAAAAACCTCCAAACATGCAAGTGCAGGAGGAGACATTACTAGATAAGCTACAAATGCTTAGAAGTAGTACAGTCTTCAACAGCATTAAAAAAAACAAAACTCAACAAGCTGTCTGAATGCAATTACGTGTACTCCTTGTGTCAAATGTGTTACACATTAATCATCTGTCAGGACACAGGTAATTTTAACCGTAGGGGAAAAACAACACTGAAAAGTCATATTTTAGATATGTGAGGTCTGAATACAGTTTTAGTTCACGATCCTTGCCATGCTCAGTATACAGGCCTAGAGTATATTTTATTACCTACTACAAGTCACCTTTAAGTTCTTTCCGTGTATAGACATGGAATCATTTGGCCTGTGCTAGTCAACATTGGCAGCCTCTACAGTAAATAAATGCATAGGGACAAATTATAGACAAGATTTCAGCCTTGGGAATATCTGTATTACTGATCTGATAGCTCTTTAGTAATTTATTGTGATTTAATATGCAGGTGTTTACACAAGTAGCACCCAATAAGTCAGGGTTTATTGAATTAGCACAGATGTATTTTAGGACAAAACAGTATTTATTCCCTATTTACAGCAATAAGGGTTTGTATTAAGCGATCATCAGGCTTGCAGAGAGGCAAAGCCTACAGGGGTATATTATACACATGCATATGCCCTTTCTGCTTGAGCTTTACTCCCTGTCTTTCCCCTATGAGTTTCTTTGTAATGGACTTCTTTCCCAGAAGGATTTTGAAAAGCCTCAAGGAATACCATTAAAGTAAATGTTAAACATATTATCAATAGAACTGGGAGGGTGGAGAGATGGTCAGAGGGTGGAGAGGGCAGGGCAGTGAAGCAAATCAGCCAGTGCACAGGCAGATAGGCAGCAGAAAGGACGCAAAGAAGCAATCGGTACCACATCAGAGGGAGGAACAGGTTATTATTTTTCTGGCTGCATGAGCATTTACTGCACTTGCTATAATTCATCAAGCAAAAGAGAAAAAGCCCTGATATTCTTTCAATATTAAAGAAAAGGAATGTTAATCTTGGTTATAGAAATAAAGGTAAATACTGAATTTTTATATCCCGTTTGACTGGTTTCTTGTTATATTACTATTGCGGGAGATTTTATGGACCTAGGCAGCATTATATGTAGCAACAGAATATTTTGTAGAAATAATTAAAAGCAAGGTCAAATATGGGAAAAGAGTTATTAAGTTACACGCACACACCACCAGCCTAGATACCTGCTGGGCAGTTTGAATGCCAGCTACAGAAGTAATAATTCTTAATTCCCTAGAGCGCGTCATGAAAAGCTATGCTGGCTAGAGGCCAGAAGTTCAAGGATGGCTTCTAATCCACTGAATGAATGAGGAGGTCTAGTTGTCTTCCTCTTAAGTACAATGCCTCAGTGCTCAAAGATGGCAGGGTAGTTGGGTTTGGTCCAGGAGGTAGATTTACATGGGTACTGTACTGACACTTGCATCCCTGCTAACAGTAAGAAATCTCATAGATACAAGGGAACTGGGGATGGTGTATGAGCACAGTCTCTTGGGTCTCTGCAGACAGGCTCTGCTCCCTTCAAACCAGGGATGTTCCGTAGAGCTGGCCATGGCAGTTTGTTCATTACCTCAGGATGGTATGGGAAGGAGACTATTTTCTTCCATGACCAATTTTAAACTAAACTTTCTGCTGCAATTCAAGTGCTGACCTGTACTCTAAATTAGCTGATCAAACAGGATTCTGGTGGAATTTCTTTATGCCAGCCACAGTTTTGCTAGCTGCATATTAGCCTAAGAAATTCCTCTTTACCCCCACACTATTTCTGGCATGGGGAAGAGGAGTTAGATAAGACAGCAAGAATGTTAAAGCTAGTAAGCTTTAATGTTTCACCTCTTCCACTGATTGGCCTTAAGAGTACATTAAAAGTATCACTTAGTACATTTCCCAAACACCCATGTGTCACTGGGTAGGTAAGCGTCATTATCTTTAGGGCAGCTGAGGCAGGGAAGTTAATTGACTCTCTGTAAGGTCACACAGCAAATCAGTGTCAGAAAAAGGATTAGAATCAACTTCTTTGGTTGAAAAGACAGATGTCTAATCCACTAGACCATGAAGGCCTCTGTCCAGGCAACTGACTTAACTCCTAAATCTCATTTTACTCATGCGTTAACTATATCAGTTTTACCTAGCATCCAGGGTTGCCCCGAAGATGAATTAGTTAATTGCTTTAAGTGAACGTTAACCAGTGCTTTGACAATGTCAAATACTGTGAGGTGGAGTCTATTTACGGCGATGATTTCTTGAAGGCACAGTGTCTGAGTCCATGTAGTTATCAGATCTTGTATTGTGGAACAGATAAATGCATGAATCTGCTGCCCACTGGTCTCTCAGCTGAAAAACAACCCTACTATTTTTAAAGTATATAGTCTGATGAATATTCTGAAAATAATGAGATCCCCTAGCTCATGAGCAGGATAACAGTCCTGGTTTATTCCTGATGAATTTATCCAGGTTTATTCCTGATGAATTTAATGTAGCCATGTAGATGGCAAATGTTGATCACTGTAGATCAAAAAAGGGAATTTCCTGACTCTGAGAAAACAACACTAAGTGAAATTTTTAGCATGTGAAGAAAGTAGTTAATGTGGTTAAGTACGTCTTCCTTTTTAACAGCTCAGACTGAGTCACAGTGCCTGCTGTGGTCTTTGATAAAGGGAAATGCACAGGCTATTTCTGTAGCAGAAGACATGGCCCAGTTGTTTTCCTCAGAGAAGGCTGGTGAAATCAGAGTAATGAGGAGACAGTAACTTCAGCAGTACTCCAGGATTTTATTGCAACACTTAACATTAAGGCACTCACTGATCACCAACTACCCATGCACCTACAGCTTCTGAGAAATTTCTCAAAAAAGTATGACATAAGAAAATTCCACTGATGGTGAAGTTTTTCTGTAATGCTTAGGATTAACTGAGATAGCACTGAAGTGAAGGGACCTACAGGGGGTTCTTGATTTTGTGCTTTCTCCAGTTAGCACCTGGGAAGCTGCAGGATAACTGCAGTGGGGAAGGAAACTTCAAAACAGGGACCCTCCAAATAGGCTCTAATTCTGGCTTAATAAGACATACTAAAGACTGTGTTCAGTCTCTCAAAACTTATGGGTAAAAGTCTTGTATAAGAATATAATTAAATGAATAATAAAGACAAACGTAATTTTTAGGAGACACTGAAAAGGACAAATGGCACTTTGGTTGGTTTTCCTGAGTTGCTGCCAGGGAGAGCTGGAGCTACCATCTCACATGTAAAGGCAGAACATTTCTGTTACTCATCTCTATCAACTGGCCAAAAGAGGCTCCTGAGTCCATTCCTGAGAGCAGAGATAAACAGTATGGCTTGTTGACTCTCCTGGAAAGTGTTAGTGCCTTCTTTACGAAAGGGCACCTGGAGGGAGACAGGGAGGCTCTGTGAAATGCTGAGCAGCCAAATTCAAGACTAAGTTGTGACTTTGCAATTTAAGTCAAATCCAGTTAATACAGAAATTACAGCTTTGGCCTTTATGCAGTTTGTAGAAGCTTTACTCCTTTCCTGCTTGCTCATGTTAACGTCTTCTCTTACATTTTCCTAAGGTTTATTTCTGCGTACTTAGACACCACGATTGCAATGAACATATGAATGACTAAAATAATATGGAGCTAAGTGAATGCTAAAATTCAGAGTCTCTAAGATGTTTGACAGATTTCTTTGCTCACTCCTCTGGCCCTATGTTACTACCATTTACCAACCACCACTTTGGTTGGAATTCTCCCTAATTTTCAGCTATTCAGAATCAAGGTCTCCAAATATGCTGAGAGGTGCTCGTGGCAGCATCAGACAGGAGGTTTAGACAAATAGCTTGGACCAGGTATGTAATTTTACTTAAGTTTAGCTAGTAAAGCATAGGCATCTAGCCTGAACTAATTTTCCATGCAACTCTTAGAATGAGCGGAGCAGGTGGAGCCTAACAGTATTGTTGTTAACTGCCTGTAGTTTCCTTGAAATTGTGGACACATGACTATTTGTGAGGCTGCATTGTTTAAAAAATTAAATTTTTTAGTTCAGAAGTGGTGGTTTGGCTCATGTCGGAAGTCCTGCATTGACAACAAAGCCTTGGAAAATGGGCAGGATAGATCTCAGATATATTTAGATAGACAAATATGTCATGGTTAGTTATCTAGACTCCCTTTACAGACACAGAAAGGTATAAGTACTTCTATAGTGTGGTTCATTAGAACTATTTTTAATAGGTGCTAAAGATGAGATGAATAGTATTCTAAAAGTTCCTAGTTTTTGTGATCCGAGCTTAGATGTAGGTGAGTATATTGTACCTTGGTCAGAATAACTTAGAAGTCTTTTTTTCTTTACATCGCTAGCTCAGAAGTACATATTTCTGTTGCAATTTTTTCAGAAGAAACAGTCACTGCTGTAGGTTAGTTAGGTCTTACTTAGGTTGTTGGTGAACTTTTGTATCTCTCCTAGGCATTTAACTATTTCTGCTGCAAGTCCCATTTTTCAAAGGAACCTAATGAAAGTCAGTAGGGTTCTTTGGTATAGATACAACTTTATCATTTCTGCAAGAATGTTCTATGAACTGAGCTGTTCCTCCTGCACTGAGTGGAGTGAGTTATATCAATAAACACTTATGCCTTGCAATATAGCCCTTACTCATTTAAGATATGCATTTATAGCAATATGGACACCTCTTTAGTACAGCTTTTTGAGCAATGAGTGCTGCCAGCAGCTGCATCATTGCAGGGTGTCCCACAGTCAGCATGGAGCTGTGAAGCTGGGAGTTCCCAAAGGCTGGAACATTCAGAAAGCATGGTGTGTAAAAGAAAATACTATAATATTCAACTATTTTAGAGATATAAGAAGTTTTCTTAAATAGGAACCAACTTAGAAATTAAAATGCAGGCTTCTGTGCCTGGACTGCATGGTGCGGGTTTCTGCAGCATCTGTTGTTATGGGACCCTATTGTGTGTCAGGACTTGAAAATAAATACAACCCTAAGTTCTTACTCATCTGGTAGGTTTCCCATTGAAGTGATACCTTTCAGTGTGACAAAAGGGCAAAGAGCCCTCTCTAAAAGCTCCCTAAAGTGATCAGATCAGTCAGTTTTTCTTCACCCATTGCAATGACACACATTCAGGACTTTCCAGAAAACACTGGAGAGAATGTGTTTGCAGTTGCTGTCATTAATTAACTTTTCAAAGGCTTTGTCATGTATACATGGTTACTGTTTGCACAGAGCTAATTTTAAAAATACATTAAAAACATGGTGTTTGCTACCGTCTGTTCCCCTCAGTGTGTGATGGCTTTCCTGTGAACACTAACCAGCTCTGGATCAGTTATGCCTTGGTCACCCCCTCTTCAGAAGCCAGAAAGTTTTTCCCCCTTAGTATTGTAAAGGAACAAAAAAAAAACCCCAAACAAACAAAAAAAAGAAGTCAGAAAGAACAATTGCTCACATATGATCTGAAAAAGCTGTTGTCTTCCCCATCCATCTTGCTGCCAGTGCTAACCCCAGGCTGCAGATTCTGCCAAAGTGCAGTGGCCAAGGTCTTGATTCCCTACCAGCCTGGAGCAGACACTGCACAGGCAGGATTGCCTTTAATGAAACTCTTTTTATATCAATAAGGAGTGCTTCCCAGAGGCACAGGCAGTAGCTTTTGTAGCAGCAGTAGAAAGCCCCTTGAGCAGCCATGGCTGAAAGGTTGCGAGCTGCCTGCCTGGGGAGCAGCCTCTTCATCTGGAGGTGGCACATGTACATCAGGCTTTTTGGGGGGTAAAAGCTCAACCAGTGGTGGTTTTTGTGCTTAAGGAAATAAAAATCCAGGCAGGGGAGAGTACTGGTATGGAGATACCCAGCGGTGTCTTTTTTATCTTTCTTGAAAGAAGTCTAGACGCCATTGTGGTGGAGCAGCATGAAGATCCAGGTGCTTTGCTGATGATGTAAACATCAGCATGCATTTCCCACTCTGGAGACTTCAGCTTAAATTTAAAGGCTGTGAACAGCCTGATTATAGGAAAACAGTGATTCTGTTTGAGTTGTCAGCAGTAGAAAACAATATGCAGAGACTCTGTGCTTAAGCTTTCAAATGACCCTTGGGTGAAAACCTGCAAAGACAATGCCCCAAAAAGCATATCAAGGGCTTATGGTTGCCAGCCATGGATCACAGGGTTTTGCCACTGGTAAATGGTATATTATTTGTAAGTGGGACAAATGGGTAAATACTGCTTTAAAAGCCAGATTTTTAATGTCTGTTGTTTTCTAAGGGGGCTGTTTCCATGGCTTGTAAGCATTTCATAAGCATTTCTGAAACTGTTCTCATGATGCTGATGTGGGGTTAGTAGGTCTCTGCCGCCTGCATTTTGCAGGTGAGGGTAAAGGAGGCAAAGAGCAATTACAATCTCTTCTGAACAAAGATAGAGTGGTTCATTGCCTGCTTTTATTGCTTCTGTCATTATGGGTCCCTAGGTTCAATTAGAGCCTCCCAGTGCTACTGCAGTACATTAATGACAAAATTACTTGCCTAGGGTTTTTTCTTTTGCGGGGGTGAGGAAGGGAGGGTGAGCTGAAAGGCACTGCTGAAACTTGGATTTCAATTTCCAGTCTAGCAGCTCCTTCATGACACTTCAGTCTCTGGTGGGCCAGGGAGTCCTCCCTCTACATTACAGAATCCCATAGTAGCCTCCTCCCCTACACAAAGAGCCAAGATAGACCAAGCTGGGATCTAGCACTGCTGCAGTCCCAGCTCAGCAAGCTTTTTCAAAGGAAAAAGATGGGGGTTTTGCCTTCCATGAAGAAACAAGAGGGAGGGAGGAGTGGGAAGAAGGAAAGCCCTAAGAGCCTTCTGTTTATCTGTTCTTCCTACATTATACACACTGAAAGTCTTCTCACAGCTAGCCATTTTCCTGAAAGCATCCCAGCAGTAAATCTGTCGGCAAAGCTGGGATTCCTCCCTCCTAAATTTATATTTCTAAAGAGTAAATATATACTGCTGAGCTGATCACTCTCACCCTCTTATAGTCAGGGGACAGAAGTAGATATTTTTAGGCTCAGGTTAATCTCCTTCTAAAGCGGATGACTGAAATAGGTCAACCGATGCCTGTAGATAAGGAGTTGTTTTACTTGTGCACAGGGAAGATGAGACTATGCACACCTTTATGCCTGGGTCTTCATGACTGGAAGGGACCGAATCCCAAAGAGAAGACATACACCTAAGTGCTGTGGCAGACAGCAGGCCAAATGGCAGTGCCTCTGGTAAGCAACAGCTCACCTCAGAGAGACACCTTGAATCCATCACTGAGGCTGGGCAGTTTGAACCAACAGCCTCGGGAGGTTTTCCCTACTTAAATACAAGGCTGCTCTGCTTCCCATGGCAGGAGTCTATAATCCGGCTTCTGAGTTTCAGATGACTGCACCTCTAGTGTAGATAATAAGTTCTAGTGATTGCAATCTCAGAGCAGTATTAAAGTGGTTGAATAATAATATTTCAGCCTGCTTTCTCTACATACATATTGATTACACATTCACACAGTGTTATTAATGTGGCAGTACTTCTGAGATTTGTAGATTAAGGGACTCGTTTCAGAAACAAAGGCATACATTTACTTCTGCAGGTAGTCCCTGTCACTCTTGGCTGGTTTCAGGTCAGACTGATTTATAAGTGAGGATGCTCTGAATGATAAGCTCAGCAGACAGGCTGCCTATGATGGGTGAGTTCCTGGTGCCATTCAAGAGGGTGGGAAAAACCTCTGTTGATTACAGTGAGGTCACGGTTTCATTCTGTGATGTTAGATGTGGCCAAAAATACCATATTTGTGAAAACACCCTCCACAACAAGATCAAAGGGAATATTTTCTAAATGTCACTCCACATTTCTCAAAAGAAATGCCAGTGATATTCCTGGAGAGCTGATCACATTAGCTTTGCTGATATTAAGCAACAGCTTGCAAAATGAGTGGACCACTGCAATCAAGATTGCTTAGAGAGTAAGATGCTATGTGAAGTGAGTAATGGTGTCAGTCACACTTTGGAGGATACTTTTGTTTGCCTTGCAAAAAGTAAATTAAATCTCTAACATCTTCCTCATGTCCATGCTGTTTTTGCTAATGAAGCAGTTAATATAGCTGCCTAATATTGCGATTGCAAATTCAAAATTCATTAAACGTTAGTACAGTACTCAAACTGTCTGACTGGTTCGGAATTACCATGTGCCTGGCATACAAAGACCAACATAGGGTCAGAAAGCTCCCAGGACATTTCAATTTTTTCTGTGTTAACCCAGCATGTCCTGCTGCTCTGTTGCTCTAGTGCTCTTGCAGCAGATATTTATACCAGCCATAACAATTAAAAAAAAAGAAAGTATCGGAGGCTGGAATACCAGATTTTGACCTGTTCCATATGAAAAGCAATTGTGTAGCCACAATTAAGTGTAGTGTAAGATCAATTCTCAGATGAGTTCTAGATCAAGACAACTACCACTAAAACTGAAAATAGAGCAAGAAGCTATTTTATAAATACTGACTGCAATGAGAGAAAGAAATGGGAGGAGGTGGACGAAGGCAGGCATTGCCTGCTCACTAATGTCAGCTCTCAGATAAGAGTGAGAACAGGGACATGGAGAAGATGACCTGCTGCTATGTGGTGGCTTGGAGCACCGGAGTGTATAACAACCCTGCAGCAGACTCTGTTTAGTTACCTTTTTGAGTCAGCCCTTGGCAGGCATTCCACAATGACGGGTGGCACAGTCTAGTTGTCTACACCTACATGTCTGTTGCCATTTGCAGTGCTCCAGGCTGCCCCATGAGAAAACTTTTTCTTTGCTGTTTTGTATTCTCTTCTTTTTTCCTGGGTGGATCCTGAGGACCTGCTATCCCTAGACACACAGCTCAGTTTGATGTGCCGTGCATGGTTTTTAATCCAGGTGCCTATATTGTCAGATTTCACAGCAAGGAGTCAGTCCTCGTCGCAACAGTCCCAGTTCTTGGGGAATAGATGCAGCACCCTGATTGCTCCCCAATGGCCCCTTGAGCGAGCAGGATGGGGCAGGGAAGAACTGACAGTGTCACTGGTGATGGTGCCTGCATGGTGGCAAATATGCACACCTCTTTAAGAGGCATTGCTCAAAGTGCCATGCTGTCTCTACAGTCATTCTTGAGAGACATTCTGTATTCCTCTGCACGGCTCCTAGCTCAGTGCTCTTGTGAAGGTACTGTGTCAGAGTAAGTTATCAGGATAACAGTTCATTAGTATTCATGTTACATTCATCATTGGTATGACTATGATTTAGTGTACCAGCTTGCAAATAGTCAGTTTATTGTATTTAAGGTGTCAGCCTGTGCTAATCATGAATCACACCTCCGTAATCACAATGCTGCTTTCAAGCAGAATCATAAGGTGGTTTGGTTTTTTTCTTTTGCTTTGTATTTTGAGCTCTAAGTCAGATCACATTTAGAGTTTTCCCTCATGTACTGGAACTTCAGAAATTAAACAGGACCTTCCACTTGTTGCTAGCTTTGGAAAGTCAAAGAAAATGGCTTTTACAAAAATGTGTCTCTCAAAATTAATTTCACAGGTATCTTCAGTTTTATGTCTTGCAGCCTTGTGGGGACAGTCGGCGCTTCCATTTCATTTCCAAGCCACAGACACTTCTATCATATTCCTATTCCCACCTTTTCCTGAGGTGACTTATAGTCCTTTCGACCTAACTTAGGGCTTTATTTTTTTAGTGATGATCAGGATAGTATATTACTGTTGCTTAGTAATCAAGCCTCTTGAGACCTGTCTGGCACATTTTTCAGAACATCCTATTCTGTTCCCTGCAGAATGTGACAACAAGATCAAATAAAAATGTATATGTGGAAACGATATAAAATACTGCCTATATTAACAAATTTTTTTTGTTTTGTTTCATCTGGAAGGACAGAAACGATCATTTTAGTAACGCTGGACTTGCTACTGCCCATTCCAAAGCCAATGATGTCCTATTGTCTTTTGTTGTCAGTTTTAATACAAGATTTTTTTTTTACATCCATTAACAAGTTCCTCCCTGTATGTTGTGCATTTTCCCATCTAGATGATATTGTGCTGTTCCAAAAAAAGTTAATTCTGAGCATTTCATTTCTACTCATATTGTGTCCCATTCTGAGCTCCCCAGTACAAGGAAAATACGGATTTTGTGTAGTGAGTCCAGTGCAGACCCATAAGGATCATTTAAGTACTGGACTGCCTTTCATATGAGAAGAGACTAAGAGAGCTAGGACTATTTAGACTGGAGAAGAGAAGGCTCAGGGAGACCTTATCCGTCTGTAGTAATACCTGATGGGAAGGAAAGAGGAAGAGCGATCCAGGCTCTGCTGAGTGTTGCCCAGTGACAGGAAAAGAGGTAATGGGCACAAATTAAACAACATTATATTCCATCTGAACATGAGAAAACATGTTCTTACAATGCAGATGACTGAGCACTGGTTGGCCAGAGAGGTTGTGAAGTCTCCATCCGTGGAGATGTCTAAAACCTGATATGGATATGGAAAAACCTGCTTTCAGTATCCCTGCATGAGCAGAGGTTGGGAGTGGCTGATCTTCAGAGGTGCCCTTGAGCCTCGACCATTCTGTGATTCTCTGTGGTGCAAATTTGTTATCTTGTGTATTTATACACATTACACTACTTAAAATCATGCATGCTGTTTATCCATATGATGTAAGCTCTTGCCATTTTAAATGATCAGTCTTAATTCTGATGATTTCAAGTCCCTCAAGTAATTTTCATGACCCTCAAATTCTCCCAAAACCAGCAGAATTCATCACACTATGGAAAAGTCTTCATTTTAGGGTCTTAAACATTGAATACGTGAATAAATTTATCTTAGTATTTAAATCGCTATTTTACTTTAGTAACTTAACTGTTCTTAAAAGCTATTTCCCCCTAGACCCAGTCCATGCATATTTAACACCATATCTTGTTATTTTTGTATTTAAAATTACAGTTTTACTAGATCTCTTTTCCACCAGTTCTTCCTATAGAGTGATCTCATTTGTATATCAATTTATTCCTATCAACTCAATTTAATGGAAAATTCCAGTTACGGAGCTAAAATTTGGCCTTGGTTCCATAGACATAACTATTGGCAGATGCTTTGTAATGGATTAATAATTATTTGTGAACAAACCAGTAGAAACCAAGCCTGACTCAAGCTGGTATATGATGGCTTAGTAGCAACAGTGGTTTACTACCTACAGAAGTCTTTGAGATGTTGTTAATCTTGATCAATGTTGAGTTGTCTAACAGCCTCTAAGTGAGTCAAATACATTAATAGATAGATAGATCAGATAGAAAGATATTTTATGTGTACTCAGATTGTAATTAGAACTTCTAAAAGAGCTGACAATTTATGCACATCTTTCACAATCAACAGGCTTTGATAGGGGTAAGCATTACTCCCAAGATAAGACAGTCTGATGATCTTGTGGCATGTACTTAATATCATCATGATGAAGGCTAAGACTGTCTGCATTATTGTAATTAATAAAATAGAAAACAAGCCAAAATTCACCTTTCTACAATATCTTTTGAAGTTGATTCAGCCTTGGACTAGCATAATTATGAGAGAAAAGTTACAGCCATTGTTTGTGGATAAATGGTTTATGTAATTGTGGAATGTACCTAAAGTTTTCAGGGTGGTCACCCATATGTACAGATCCCATATTTCAGATGTTGTCTTCACATAATTATGCAGGCACCTCTTCTATGGGTTCTGGTGAAACCCTGTGAAGGATTTGGGTTTGTTTTTTTTTTTTGGAAGGGATTCCTTTATTCCTGTATTATTTTATGCTGTGTCATACAGATATGAAAACTTACTGGCAGGTATCAGCACTGATTTTTTTTCATGTGTTATAACTTAAAAAAATCAGTCCCAGAAATACATCTGGGTCCCATAGACTCAGTTTGGACTCAGCCATACACTTAAGTTTATTTGACTTAAGGAGACAAGTGATGCTTTTTAAAATTTTTTTTATTCCTTGCATGTTCCCCCCTCCTGTCCCACCTTGGATTTTATTTTATCACAATACGGAGGAAAAAGAAAAGCAAGAGGAGAGAGTGTGAGAGTGTCTGTCAGTTGCCACAGGTGCCGCCACTGCACTGTGGTGGGGGCAGTGGCAGGAAAAAACCTCCCAGCTTGTGGACTGCTTTTCAAATATACGGGAGGATGCTGCGCTGCTCGTGCTATTTCATTCACAAATAAAACCAAGGAAAACAGGACAGCCCTCAGTGCCAAGGTGAATGGCAGAGATCCTCCAGATCTTACCAACTGACTGCTGTTCTTTGTCAGACCCTGTCTTAATGTATTTCTGCATTTTGGCTGTGGTCACTGCCCTGCCCTCTGTTTGCTGGCATAAGTAAAAACCGTGGTCACTGCCCTGCCCTCTGTTCACTGGCATAAGAAAAAACCATGGCATGCTTTCCTTGCCAGACATATAAGAACAGGAAGAGAGTGGGAGAAGAGCAAAGATGATATCTACTGCTTTTAAGCTGAGTGATGTGTTTGGGGCATTAGAATATAGAAAAGTTAATCAGTTCATCAATAAACAGATATGAAAAGAAATAACTTATTTCATCATTCTAGTAGGTGATAAGCCTGCAGTTATTTATCAAATGTCCACTAGGAATAAATGTCTGTTGTCATTGGCTCGCTTATAATAACATTATACCTCTCTGTAATTTTAGCTGTGACTAATATTACAACTGCTCAATTGCTACTTTTTTTCTTTTTGAAAGAGAGAGCTTAGAAGAGGAAATAATTTAACAAGGCTTCCCCCTTTCTTTGGCAAGCCAACAAAATTGTTGTAAAGAACACCAAGTTTATTATTTGGATTCATAAAAACAGAAGCAGCCCACTTGCTTTAAGTAGAACAAATACCAAGCAGTCTGACTTGGATTTTCATTGGCTTTGAATTGTAGTTTTCTTTTACAGTAATACCAGCAACATTTTCCAAGCTTGCTAACCCAAAACTTCTACTACATTCTTCTGTCACCCTTTGGGTGACTTCTTGTCACCACACTGTGTTCCATGTAGAGGAGATGAGGGACATATTCCCTTAGCAGTAGCAAACCTTTCTTATAACTCTAGGAAGCATGAGCTGAAGTTCTTCTGTCCTTCTGCAAGAAGGGCTACTAGGCAACCTACTGGAAGCTTTGTGTAAGTGGAAGAGGGTTTCTACACAATCTGGTACGACATTTAATAATACCATCTCACCATTAGCACCAGCTCTATCTTGACTGCAAAATAACATTATTCTAGACTACTCCCACACTTGCAGCTTTTAATGTGAGTGTTCCTAATTGTACTGCATGGGTTATCACCGGCTGAGCTGGAGCTTTTCGTAGTCAAGTTCAGGATAGCTGAGTTTGAGGTTTCTGGGAAGATGTGGCAGAAGATTTACAGTAGGAAGACTTCTACAAGACCTGCTACAAGTACGCAGATTATATACCTGCAGGTTTACCTAGATGGCCAGAAAATAGATGGTTGATAGTCAACTGCTACACTAAAGTACCTGATGTGGCTGTCTCCTGTCAGAGCTGGAATTTTCTCTCTAGGGTGTGAGTGCACTAAGTGGGTGGCTGTATCTTTTGAAATTCAAATTCATGTTTTGTCATTTTCTCCATTCTTCTTTCTCCCAAGGAGGCTTAGGCATTCAGAGCCTGGCCTATTGTAAGGAAAGGAAGCACTAAGCCAAAAATCTTATATTACAACTTTTTAAAATACAGACTATATATATGTGTGATTATTATTATTTCTGGGGAAGACAGATGAGGATCATATCATATATGTGATCCACCACAGTAAAATATGTCTAGCCTGAGGTCAATTCATCCTATTCCTAATATGACAGACTTCTTCTGAGGGGGGTAAAGAGGAAATCAGTGCAGGTTGCGTGGGTTTACATTGGGCTCTGTAGGGATACAACTGTTACCCTCTTGTGTTTTATGGGCCTGGTCATAACCATCCTTCTCCTGCACAAAAACCTCTTCTAGCTAGCCTATTCTCCCTTTCCCCATAGATACTCTGCTCCTGGCAAAACAGTGGCACAGCTCTCTGTCTTGTAGCCTCGAAACAGATAGACGACCTGCAGGCTGGAGTCTTCCTCCCAAGCAGGGACTGGCCTCAAATGGGCAGCCTCCCTTCCCTGCCATGGTTTTGAAAGAAAGCAGCCTCACAAAGTATTGCTTGGGCATACCTGTGAAATATGGGTGCAGTTGTGGCACCTTCTGGCCTCTGTCCGAATTACAGATATTTTTTTACAGGAGGAGGAACTGGGTTTCTCCTTACTGTCCATAGTTCTCCATACTTCTCCAACCCTGTATTGGTGCATGTGTTTAAATAGCTAGTAAAGGCTGAAATTCAAAGCCAGCATGCTGATTTATTTTAGGACCCTCAAGACTAGGAAAAGCACAAAACTAAAGAATAGTTGCTAAGGCTTACAGGCTTATGTTTCTGTGTAGTAGCAATTTCAGTGAAATTTGGTTACAGTGCTGTCTCTGGGAAACATCTAGTCAGGCTGAATTATTGTGTGTTGTTGGCAGAAAACAGGACAAAACAATTATCCCAGTCCCTGGGATCCTTGCAGTAATGGGGAACTGCTGAGATGGCATACATCTGGATCATTCCAACAAGAAGTCCAATTTTTTTTTTATTTTGAATTAGAAATAATATAGATAAAAATCAAATCACCCAACAATCCGAAATCCGTATACACAAATCCAGCACTCACTGGTTATATCAGCACATGAACAACAAATAATAGACCAACATTTAAAATGGAAGGCTTTCTGCAGCACCTTTTTAAAATGATCCATCTTCTCCTACTTGCCTTCTCCAGATATGGCTTTGGAATTATTTACAACATGTTGTGAACCTGTAATCATCTCTGAGATGAGAAAGTATCTCAGCTCTAAAGGGAAGGTGAAATTCCATCCCTTTTTGTGATGCAAATATTTTGAAATAGGGAAGCCATTCCTTCTTAGACTTTCAAAGCAGATCATGAGGTGTAATTACAGTAATTTTACTGCATAGCTACAAATACAAGCACATGGAAGGCGTGTGGGCAGTCCTGTATGGCTGTGACTAACAATGGATGGAGGATTTGTAGATCCTCAGCTTGCAAACCCTGGATCAGCTCCAGCCATGAGTACAGCAGCAACAACTGTCAGATATGTGACCAAAAAAAAGATCTCATCTTATCATTATCTTTCTGTTGACAGTAGTCCATGATTTTTTTCTCTGAAGGTTATCCATTGTTTACATTCCCCCTCACCAGTTAGGAAATTGTGTCCTTTTATTCATCAGAGTCTGCCTGAAACCATTTTTCTTTTCGTTTTGCCAGTAGTACAAGAAGTTCTCCTGTTTTTAGATTTCTATATGCAAGTATATATGCTAAGTGCTTGAGTCACGCCTCAGCTTCTTGTCAGTGAGCTAAATAAGTTGAGCTCCTTAAGCTTCAAATCATGACTTGTTTTCCTGTCCCTGGAGATACTTGTGACCCTTTGAACTCTCTCCCCCTCTATGTCCTCATTATTGCCATATCTTTTCTGAGGTGTGGGCAGCAATGTATGAATAGCCATAAACAGTCAGACCAAAGGTGTGTCTAGCCTTGTGCCCTGCCTCTGGCAGCACTTCCCTGCTGCCAAGTGATCTGCAGCTCATTGTGGCGCACACATTAGCTCTTAATCCTAACCGCAATCACTTCCCTTTTTCTGCTTCATGTTCCTGGTTGTGTGGATCCAGGGACCACCTTAGTCTATTTCCTGCCATTGCAGTGCCTCAGAAGTTCACACTGATTCGCTGTCTGTGAGATTTTTTTACATCCTCCATGGAGCTATAGCTTTCCAAGTCAGCTTGCTAACTCTAGCAAACAAAACTCACAGTCTGATGGAGCCAGTACGTACAGTCCTTCAAGCTAATCTGTTGCCTCTGACTCTCAAGTCATTTCCTGGAAAGCCACCATGCGTTGCCTCCTGCACAGATTAGGTTGAACTAGGGTGTGAGTTTTCCCAGAAGGAAATATTCTGAACCCCCTACTTACAAGTTACAGAATGCAGAAGGTGAGATATTAGTTTTGACTTCAGACCATTCCAACTCTACCTGCTTTTCACCTCCTATTTGGAGAGTAAATCATCTCTGCTTTCCAGAGATTTTAGTACAAGGAACTTCAGCCTACTGTAATATGCCTGCAGTAATGTTACCTGAAAACTTTCAATGATTGAGGTGGTGTAAGGAGTGTGAAAGCTACTTGAATTAAATAAGACATATTTGAAAGTGTAGTCAGCTCCTGGATTTTCTGACACTATCTGCAGAAAAGGCTTAAAATTAAAACCATCGTTGTCTTTCTAAAAGAAAACTAAGATTCCCTCATAATAGCCTAATTATTCCAGGTATTAGGACATTAAATATAAAAGCAATCTTATAGAGCAAGGAATGAGTTGGCAGTACTGCCATCGCTTTTTTTCCCTAGGACTTCTAAATAAATGTGAGAGAAATACTACCACGTTTGCATCTCCAGGTCTCCAGGTGTTTCCACACCACCATCCAGTTACTCTGCTAGGCATCTCCCACCCTCAACCCAGTCCCGCTGTCCTTCATGCATTCTCAGCCCTGAATCCCATCTCTGTTCCTCAGCATCACAGGCACTCCCAGCCCAGCTTCTCTTATCTACACCCATCCCCTGCATGCAAAACCTACCCCCTCACCCACATGTACATACCCCAAAGTCAGCTCGAACACCTCAGACCCTGCACTTGCACATGGCATCACTTAGTACTGTATTGTGAAGATGGGAAGAAACACAGAAGGTCCTTGTTGTTCAGGCACTTCAAGTATCTGAGTCCTTTTGAGGGAAGAAATCAGCAAAAATGCCTTTTGCAGCTTACTGGGGTTTGTGAGGTACTAGATACATGAGTATGGTTCTGATCTGCTCTTCCCCAAATCGAGTGGTTGTGATGTGTTATATTTATACCTCCATGGTTCCAGCCTTTGATAAACCATCTCACACATCTGTTATATTAGAAGGCTTCAACCAGAATATTTTTTTTTTGAGCTGGGCACATGGGAGCATGATTACATCATCTTTATTTTTTTTTTCTCCATTCAATCTTACTCCTCCATTCTTCCCTCTCTCCACTACTTATCATTTAAGGATCCACTAAAATGTTACACTGTGTGTTTTACTCATCTGTGTATTTTTTTTCTCCCTTGTCAACAGATGCTTACCCCAATTCTGAAGTGATCTATGTGTGGACTAACAGCACCACAACGTCTGTAGTTGTGGCCGAAGATGGTTCACGACTTAACCAGTACCACTTGATGGGACAAACTGTAGGAACTGAAAACATCAGCACCAGTACAGGTAGGGAAAGCATTTCTGTCCTATTATTGTGGATAGCTGGAGCAGAAGAGATGGTCTCCTGGTTCCTGCTATTTTGCAAAGAGGCCAGGGAAGCATCGGTGGGATGTGGGGTGCGAGGGGGATCCTGTGCAAGTTGCTGCTTACTTAGCAGAGGCACTGAAGCACTGAGAGGGTTATATGCTGGCTCTTAGGTGCTGTAGCTGAAGATGCATCCAAAACCCTGCTATTTAATGGGAGCACTGGAGAAGTCGCTGGCAGCTGCTTGGTGACTGCCTTCGCTAAGGCTGCCAGTGCTATTGCCGGCTTATTTCCCCGTGGGAGGAACCCTCTCAGGAGGCAAACACCACTCACGTATTTGATCCGTTTCAATCATCGCTTTAAAATTATTTGCTCGATGAAACCATCTAGGGGGGGAAAGAATTGCAGGGGAGGTCTGGGGGCTTTGGCGTGGCTTCGCAGCATGTCCCAGAGCCCACGTGGCCACAGAGGAGGTGTAAACCCCGAGGATTCCCATTTCCTCCCCGGGCTGCAAACGGAGGCGCCAGATGTGGCAGCATTAGGGAGGCAAAGAAGCTTTAATCCCAGGCAGGGCCACCACGTGAGCTGTGCCTCGTCGCTTCTTAAGGCTCCCACGCAAGGGCAACCCTGGGAGCGCATTGGCGGGGGGACCCCTGGGGGGGTCGAGACCGGGACAGGCCTCACGTGGGCTCGGCAGGATGAGGGCTGAACTGGGTTACACAATCCGTTCGTCTCTGGAGCATTAGTGGCACCCAGCATGGAAACAGAATAGCCTGTTGTAATGGGAATTCCTGCCGCTCACCATTGCGCGGGGCTTGGGGAGGGGAAAGGGGGCAATTTGCACCCCACAGTGCTGCCGTGGGGGGCAATTACTGCTGGCAAAGCACAGTGGAGGCTTCTGTGGAGCACTGTGCCCCTGGGGAGAAATGATGGGTGCCGAGCCGAAGGCAGGACTGTAGAGGTTAATTGCAAAGATCTAGTCAGGAACCTGTGAACTCTCCATGGGAAATTTAGGAGGTGTGAAAATAGATGTACGGTCACACACAAAATTGGACCGAAACACAAAGGCACGTAAAGCTTTCTGGTCAAACTGTCCAGACACAGCAAATAAACTGGGGCAGCTGAGCTTGCTGCTTGCTGTCCGAGCAGAATACAAAGTGAGAGAAAGCTTGCCTTGGGCACTAAGGGGTAGACACAAAACACAACCACCATCTCAGTCCTGTAAAGAGTCACCCCTTCCCTTTTCCCATTTCAGGAGACAAAACTATTGCTAAAGCAAAGATATCTAGGGTCCAAATAAGTGTATAGACCAAGTCAGAGCAGCCCGCACAGCAAGAAAAGTATGAGTATGCTATCTCCTATTAAAGAGCAAAGACGCTTTTTTCCTTACCAGTTTACCATCATAGCAGCGTTGTTTTCTGCAATGAAAGGCAGCTCCCCTCTTGCCTTCATCGTTGCCAAGAAAAAGATCCAGAGGATGTACTGTGACATCTCCTACAAGCTCGTCCTGTGCCTCAAAGCAAGAAAACCACGCAGCCCAGGCAGTGAGCACTCCAGTGTGTCAGCTCCAGGCCACTTCCAGTTTGCAGCTTTGCCTGTGAAAGCTCCTTTTACTCCTTAGCCCAAGGAAACAGGGAACTCTTCAGACAAATCCCAAAGTTTATGCCCAATAACAGCCTCCCTCCTGTATCATAAGATTTAGGCTAATAAATGCTTGTTTTCCAATGTCAAGATTTTATATTAATGTCCTGGGTTACATCTGGGCTGGCTGGATTCTGATTGCAGGGTGGATCACAAAGAGCAGGACACAGATTGTAACTGGGGATTAGCAAAATACAAAAATCCGATTTTGCACAGGGAAAGCATCAGTCAGTGATGGATTTTCTGGACTTCATCAGGCTCATAGGAGGCCAGTAATCAGGGTTACTTAAAAAGGGCCGTCTAAGACATTTCTTTCTTCTACTGAATTGTTCAACATGGAAAAGAAAAAAACAAATAGCTATTGCACAAATCCAAGTCCTTGGATCTTTTGTGGGTTTCTTGACACACCAAATTACACAGCCCTTGCAGCTACATAGGCAAAATGTCTGTGCATATCATAGGACCTTTATGCTCTCCTTCCTAGCAGATTTCTTTTTCTCTTTTTTTTTTTTTAATGGAAATGCTGGACCAGCACCAATCCTTTGGGATTCTGCTGATTTTGTAGGCAAGCTGCTAAATTTAGCTGTCAGAAAAGACATCTTGGCACTTTCAATTCACCAGCCAGTCTTAAAATTTGGAACATTTGAGCCATGCCACAGAAAAGAGTGCCACCTGTTTGGGCTTTTTTTTGTGCTAAGATCCCCAAATGCCATTCTCACAAAAGAGAGGATATTTGACTATTGACACTGCTTTCAACAGGCCCAGCATCTGTTGTGTCCTGGTAGTGTGAGTGCTGGAAACAATCAGATATGGGATTTGGGTCCAAACTGCTTTCCACTAATGGTTGCCCAGCTCTGTTCCCCATACCCAGAATCTCTCATGGCTGCCTTAGGATCTGCAGTGCCACAAAACAAAACCAAACCCGAGTCTTTTATCTTCTCCCAGCTGGAGCCTGAGCTCTGAAATATCCAAAGCCTAAATAATAGACGAAGCATTCAGACCTTTGCTTTTCATCAAATAGTTCTTTTTTTTAACTTGAGATACAACATTCCCCTGTATTACTACAAAAAGGACACACACATTTCTCAGGGCCCAAAATATACTGAATGTCAGTGTGGTCAGGGAAGCCGTTTTACAGACATAACATCAGGATTTTGCCAGAACAGTTGTTCATACACCTGAGTCCAGGTATGTCCAGTAGATTGTTCCATCATCATTGAAATACTCTATTGAATCCCAGCATAATGATGATGGAAAAATTCATTTAGGATCCTAGAAAATTTGTAAGCGTCATCTCCAGAACTCTATAATCTAGATACTAAAAAAATAGCGGTTTTTAAACCATAAACATTTAAGACTACCAGCAGCACAGCACACAGCTCTGTGGAAAAAAAAATGCAGCTACTTGTGATATAGGGCTTTTCATGAATGCTACATTTGTTATTAATTTTTTTTTTGTGCCATGATGAGTTGACCTCATCGGGAACAAGATTCTCTTTTAAGTGCTACATAAACCTATAACAAAAATTAGGTCTTGCTCAAGAAAGCTTATCGTCTAAGGATAAATAGTGGCCTTACAGAAGTAAAAGGGAGGTTTACCATTCCAACAGAGCCAGGATTTTGTTCTATATAAACAAAAGGCCAACTCAGGCAGCTTTCAGCTTTACTGTAAACAGTGGTCCCAGGGCATTAAAATCCAAGCTGTGGGGTTTTCTTAAGTCTTCTGGAGGAATCATTCCTAGCATAGGCATTTTTGAAAGGAACAGCGTGTGAAATGGGGGAAGATATGAACTGGAAGAAGAGCAACTACAAAATCGAGGTGATATTATTTCAGTGGAGACAAGATCTTTGATAGGTTAAAGAAATTATAAAGTAAAAATGAGCTGTGGAGGGCCATTCAAACGTAAGAATTCATTTTCTGCATTTACAAAAGGGAAAAAAGGGGGTCCTGTTGCTCTGCTGAAGCTGTGTATATTTTTTGTCGTTGTTCTGACTCCACAGGCTTACTGTCAAAATGAATAATGCACATGGTCAGTCCTTAGTGAGCAGGAAAACTGTGACTCAAACACATCCCACTGCAGCAGCAACTAAGAAACAGATTACAGGCAGATAGACCCTGCTGCTCCTGGCATATTTTATGGGTAATCCAGGAACGGAATGCTCCTAAATAAAGAGCAAGTGGAGTTCCTCCTGAGACCACAGCATGTTCAGCATCCCTTTTTCAAAATTACACTACATGAAAGATAATTAGATGTTGCTTCACAGGGGTTTTCTCACCAGTTTCACAGCATTCCCTGTCCATCTCCACATAGGAGATGGGAACCATCTCACTAGAAAATCACATTCCAGAAGAAAGTTATGAAGGTTGAGGCAGGCTGTCAGGTAAGGTATTTCTCTGCTGTTCCAGTCTTTCTTGTCTGAAATCATCAGAACAAACAAGATCTGTAAACTTCCAGAATAACGGAGCTTCTTTAGCATAACATGTTAACGCAGCTCTACCTGCAGAAACGCTTTCACTGTAGACCTGTTCTTCACTAATTAGCCATGTTGTCGCTTAGAAATAATCTGCTAAATCTAACTGCTTAGCAATGCTGGCTGCAGCTCAACTTGAGCTATTCACTTAAAGCAGAATCAGCATGTTATATATTTTCCTTTTTATGGCTGGTCTATAGAGACTAACAGTCAGGTCTTGCAACAGGGATTATAGCATTATTTGTTTTATTCTTGGAGGACAATACATCTTTCAGAACAGGCATTACTCTGATTCATCTGTACCCAGCTGAATGATGCATGCTTTTAGATTAATTTTATATCAGTGTGAGTGGAGATCTATTAAGGTTTGAAGGGGCTAGTTGTTTTCTATTCCTACATTTTTTACTCTTATTTTTCCTATGCAAGCCTGTTATTAGCTAGCAAGAATTTGGCTTTGGGGAGCACTTGCCATCAATGAACAGCCTTCAGTAACAACTATATTATTTTACAGGAACAATCTGAAAGAACCATTTAAGTTTTGATTTTTTTTCTGAAACATTAAGGAAAGTGACAGCTGGTCTGTTGATTTTGGAGTGCTTTTTTTAGGCTTTCACTGAAATTTAGAGGACCTGACAAAAGCCAGATTAAGGCAATGCTGTGAATTTGGCATACGAAAAAGACAAGGAATTTAGTACTGCTGTGATGGTTTTCAGGGAATTCTCCACTTGCAGGCAGTACAATATTAATTGCATAAGTGAACATGACATAAGGCAGTATCTGTCCAGCAACATTTTTCCTTTCCAAGGGCTAATATGTACCAAATTCTAGGAAAACTGCACGCACTAGGGAGACTTTTTCCTGGAAAAGCAATCTGATGGGCTTGGGTACACAAACCAACCACACCTCCCAGGATCCATGTGCAAATCCGCAGTTTTATGGAATCATAGAATCACCAAAATAGGAAAAGACCTTTAAGACCATCAAGTCCACCTGTCAACCTAGCATTGCCAAGTCCACCACTAACCAATGTCCCCTGTGTTTTTGCAGCACTGATAATGGGACAGACAATCCCTAAAACGTGGTGCAGGAGTGTCTGGACCCATTGTCATTCTCAGAAACTGATGGCTTGGCAGTAACAGTGGCCCTTAATGAGGTTAAGTCCTGCTGCTAAATCAGGTTTCTGTGGACAGAAACAGGTTTCTGTAGACAGCCTTAATTGTTACTCCGATAAGACAGTTTGTAGGACTGAGTCAAAACCAGGTAAGACTCAAGCAGTGCCAGCAACCTATTTTGTGAATATCAAGATAACCCAAGTGCATGAAAGGATCACAGTTTTCCAGTGTATTAGGAGCAGTCAGTCATTGTCTTCTGCTTTTAGTGAGCTGAATGTGAAGACTAACAGATCTAGAAGCACCTCTGTCTCAAGTCCTGGTTTTCCTCAGCATGGAAATCCAGTCATATTTAATGCAATTGAGACTAGCTGAATGGTATCCTCACATAGTGGGATGGAGCTGGCCTGCTTGAGTCCTTAAAGTGGTAAAGCTCCCTTATTTTACCCACATGTGCATTTTTCTCCTTCTAGGTGAATATACTATTATGACAGCCCATTTTCATCTGAAAAGAAAAATCGGTTATTTTGTCATCCAGACGTACCTTCCTTGTATTATGACTGTGATCTTATCACAAGTGTCATTTTGGCTAAACAGAGAATCTGTCCCTGCTAGGACTGTCTTTGGTGAGTATTCCACTTTCTCCCAGCATGCAGGAAGGATTGGTCTGGCCTGTGGAAGTGATTTGCTGAAATAAAACCACAGTGCACTAATGTGTATTTCTGCTTGAGATGTTCTAGATCTTCCCTTATTTTCTTCTAGTGTAAACTCAATATCAATTTAAAATTGGGGTATTTCGGTCAAGTCATAACAGAAATTGCTTAAGAGTCAGTTTTATGAAGGTTAAGAACAGAAGTATCAGTTTGGTTTTGGGTTTTTTTTCCACTTGGGTGAAATATTGGATGGTTTAGAACAAAATACTCATACATATTATCATTTTCACTATGTATACACTAGCTAAGCATTTGGAACACATTTAACTTCAAGACATTTTATTTATCTGTGTTTTAAGATGTTTATCTGGGGAAACCATGTAGAGGTTAATTAGTGACAATTATCTTTATTACCATCAAACAAATTAATATGATTTTGCCTTTAGAAAATGTGTATTTACTACAGCTGTCATGACAAAACCCTTCAGGGTCCTTAAATTACTCAATTTGTCACTACAAGACTGCAGAAAATAAGCATAGTCTTGAGTGAAGGTTGATGAAATGCAGAACTTTCACTAAATGAAAAATCAGGGGAGTGGGAACAGTTTAGTATGTAAAATTTGGTTCAGCAGTTCTTAAAAGAGTAATTCTTCTATACTGAAATCAGTCATCATATTTCATCAAAAATCAGTTCAGCATGCTGCATTGGGACAACACAGCTACCAGCATCACTTTGCTGACCAGTGGTTTACATGCTAGGTTTACAAAGCTAGAACTGGAAGCTGAATTTTATTCTATTGAGAGCATCCTTGCACAGGGGAAAGCAGTGGCAGCTATGTAACTTAAAGCCTATGGGAGAGGACAAGCTAAGGTCGAGGAAATTAATAATGGCGCACAATTTCAGATAGAAAAATATCCATGAGAGAACTAGAACCAGTAATTCTGCTTTATTAAGGCAGTTACTGCTAAACAGGCTGCTCACTGATTTATTATGCACCACTTAATGAGGGACTCTCTATATATACACCATGCATCAGTGTACAGGGATAAAATACCAGTAAGCCTTGGTTTATGTAACAGCTGGATTTGCATTACTCTTAAAAATACTTATTTAGATACACTATAACTAGAAATAAACAGAACACCATAGAAGTAAAGACCTGAGGGCAGAGGCTTATATTTTTTTCATGATGAGTGAAGTATCTTGCTCTTTCAGACCATTATATGTAAACACTGAGTTAGTAATGGCCTCTTAGGTATTGTGCTGAATTGGGTCCTGCTCATAACTCTTTAGGGTTCTTGTAAGGGCCATGAAACTGATCTCTCCCTCTTTTACCCTCCTTTACAGGAGTAACAACAGTCCTCACCATGACCACCTTAAGTATCAGTGCCCGTAACTCTTTGCCAAAAGTGGCCTATGCTACTGCAATGGACTGGTTTATAGCTGTCTGCTATGCCTTTGTATTTTCTGCATTGATTGAATTTGCAACAGTCAACTATTTCACCAAGAGGAGTTGGGCATGGGATGGCAAAAAAGCGCTGGAAGCTGCTAAAATCAAGGTGCTTACCTTACATTTTTTAAATACCTAGAATAAAAAGTAGGTACTCAGCATAGTTCAAATAACTGAATGGAAAATTTTCAGGTTCTTCATGAAAAAAGGCCTTTAATTACCTCATGGCATACTTTCACCTTCTGTAGAGGAGCATTGACAAGGGAAAAATGCTGCATTCTCTTCGTTGAGTCAGACTATCAGTCTCCACGATTTATATGGAATGGAATTGTCATAAGGGTATAGAGCATTGAGTATACATGGCATGGGATTTCAGTGACCAAACATCTGATAATCACAGACATATACTATGAAATACATGTCTTCAGAGCACTCCCAGATAAATGACAAAGCTCCCATGGAGCTCTGCTATTGACAGTCCCACCATAAAAAAAAAAAGAGATAAAAAAGCAGTTCTGTGAAAACAGAACTTTTGAGTTTCAAGCTGAAATTACAATTTTGGAATAGGACTGACTTAGCAAATGATCTCCTAGAGATAGCTTTTACCTGCAGGCATCTTGTAAGACCATTACAAAGAAGGCTAGCTAGTGGGCCAATGAGCCCTTCACTGCACTCCGTGCTGCTGCCAGAAAGGTGAGGTTCACATCTTGGCAGCTGCCCACGAGGCAGCAACCTCTGCAGGTGCAGGACTGCATCACCTTGACAAAAGAAGCTGCTAATGCACACACCAGGTGGCATCTGGGTCCAGCTAGCTGTTCTTCGCTTTCTCTGGCATCAGGGTAAGTTCAGCCTGAGGAAAGGCTGTGAAATCAAAGCAGAAACAGCTGTCTGGGAGTCAAAGTCAGAATAGCCAAGAGGCATTTGTTAGCATGATTAATGATGGTAGTTAGATTTTTGAGTTAATATCTTGAGAATGTGTTGCTGCTTTCTGTTCCTGTGGTCTAATGTTTTGTTCCTTACACTGCAGAAAAAAGAACGCGAAATGCTGAGAAATAAATCAACTAATACTTACAGCACTGGGAAAATGACCCCCGCACCAAACATGCCAAAGGACTCAGCCCCATCTGTCATCTCACACACCACATCTGCTCCAGTGAAGGCTGCAGAAGAAAAGCCTGCTGAAAGCAAAAAGACTTACAACAGCATCAGTAAGATTGATAAAATGTCCCGGATAATTTTTCCAGTGCTATTTGGAACTTTTAACTTAGTTTACTGGGCCACATATTTGAATAGGGAACCTGTTATTAAAGGTGCCAGTTCTCAAAAATAAACTGAAGGACTCTTAAAGCCACATGTGAGCCATACTTACAAAGCAGATGCTACCAAGGAAAATTTGAGATCCAGATGACTTTCTACATTTGGGCAATATTCTTCAGGAAGTTTTTTGCATGTTTAATAATATGTACAAATAATATTGCCTTGATTGTTTCTACATGTAACCTCAGATGTTTCAGAGACGATTATATTACTTACAGCAACAGATCTTTAGAAAAGATCAGAAGACATTGAACATGGCTTCTTTGCTGCTGAGTATCTTGCATTGATAGTTTACAAATAAAATAAGTTATATTTTTTAACTGTTGAAGTGTACTACATATTGTTGTTTTTATACTTCAGATGTACAGTCATACAATTGTAGGCTTAACATATATTTTACAGAAGAGCTCCACTATTGTCATCTGATAAGTTACTAAGTAACGCGAGTTGTAAATGTGCCAAATTATTCAGTGTAGGGCTATGTTTGAGCACCTTTACTGGTTATAGGTAGTGCATTACTCCACAGAAAAAAACTGCTTGGCCCAATTTTCATTGGAAATTTATACAATGCAGTAAATGCTAATGGGGCTATGTTGATTTTCACTGCTTAAGCCTCTAGCTTACAGTGAAGTAACATAGGGAGCAGGATGCTATTTGTGTAAATAAAGGTAGTGGAATCTTGCCCTTAAAAGAAAATATGAAGTTTGTTTGGATTTTGCATTCCAAGGAATTTTCTTGAATGATTCTCAGTATTTATTTAAAAAATTAGAGGTATATTGCATGAAATTAACATAGCTTAGGAACATACTTGTGCAAATAAAACTTTTAACAACAGCAGTAGACATTTTTATTAGGATAAAGTAAATTATGTTTGGACATTTTCCCAAGAAGATGATTGCGTTATATTAGCAGAGATTAACAGTAAAGAATTTCTGCAATAATTATTACTTGTTTCCCAGAGTGAAAGCCAATCAGCCAACATTAAGAGGTGTGATCAGAAAAAAAAGATGTGCTTCATGACAGCAAGGTGTTTCAGTGACAATATTGACAGAATGGTCTTTGTACTTTCCATCTGAAACTCTTCTATAAAATGCCTTGCTGCTGCCAATGTGTTTTGCTTTGAAAATGAATGAGAAAATGCAATCTGAGTTTTCAGCTCTTTTCTCTTGGCATCCTTTCCTTGTTACAGAGGCTTTTGTAATTTAATCTTAATGTTTAAATAAAAAATGCATTCAACATTTGATTGAAAATGTCATTCTTATACTGGTTATCCTTTCAGAGAGACCAAAAAAGCACCAGAAGAGCTGAAAGAATTGAAAAACATGCATCCACACACTCAGTCATATGTGTATGCGTGACACATTCTCACTGTTGCCCAGAAAGGTACATACTGAGTGAATAGAGTCAATTGGAACATTTCAGTATTAGGTGCTATTTTGCTATGGAGCATCAGTCCTATGTTCTGCTTGAGGCAGAAAGGAGAGTTGATGCTTCATTTTGAGGTGAGGAGCTGGTCCAGGACTGAGGAGCTCTCTGGGCTTCTTGTGTATCTTTTTTTCATCCCCTTCATTCCAAAACATTGCCAAGAAAATAATCTGACACATCCTTTCCTTTTTGCAGCTTTCCAGTTGATGCTGTAGGATTAGAATATTGCAAATTCTCAATAGCTATGGAGAAGCCACAGGACTGGGCTGGTGACTGGAAACTGGTAAAGAGGAGCAAGGGAAGGGCATGGCCATCTATTAGTTACAATGCTATCCTGAGCCAAAGTGAGGATTTGGATCTCGTTTTTGTATAGGCTTCCATAGCAGCTTTGAGCAGCCACACTTCTCCTCATTCATAATTTCTTTGTTTTTAAAATGTGAGAGTGGTATATGAACACAATGAATCCAGTCTTTTGGGGATGACAACCACTGAAAAAATTGCAGAACCTATTGGAAAGCAAAACTTCCTACAGCCCCATGGCTATTTATTTTCTTGTGTGCAGGTTATTCCCACAAAAAGGTGGGAGTGAACAAGATCTCCTCACCAAGTGCAACAGGGACGCAGTGCAGTGAAGTGTATTCACCACTGCGCCGGGCATCCCCAGTGATTCACTTGTTGAGCACCTCCAAAACAGCTAAAAACACCTGGCAATGAGGAAAGGTGACATGTGCTGTAAAGATGCAGGTATATTTAGCTCAGATACTCAGACACAGAATTAAGACTCAAACAAGGTTACATGCCACTGTTCATTTGGTTATGAGACATGCATTGAAAGAGGAAAGGGAAGGGAAAGGAAGGGAAGGGAAGGGAAGGGAAGGGAAGGGAAGGGAGAAAGGGAGAAAAGGAGAAAGGGAGAAAGGGAGAAAGGGAGAAAGGGAGAAAGGGAGAAAGGGACATCTACGCCCATGGCGCTGCAGTATCCCATTAGTCCAATGCTCAGTTTGGTGGGAGAACATTCTCCAAAACCTCACCCTTGCTTTGTCCCTTTATATGCTTGGGATCATACCTTGCTAATAGGCTCATTTCACTAATTCTTCCCCTTATTTTCCCACTAGAAATGTGCACCTGTTCTGGCAAGTTCAGCTCCTGGATGTTATTTTGTCTGATGGCTGTATCCAAATCAGGATGGACCCTGCAAACCTGTCCTGTTCAGTGCTGCAGTCCTTGTGGAGTTGTCTGAGTGATGAGATTTTTCAGCTTAGGTGTGATGTTGAGACAGACCAGTTCTTCCTGTGGTGTACTACAAGAGGGCAGCAGATCTTTCTGCACATGCAGGACTGACCCTCTCATCTGTAGCCGCTTCTGCCTCTTCCTGTGCCCATCAAGACATACAATGAATGCAGTGCTAGGCTCCTGAAGGCTGAATATCCACTCAAGGGGAGGCAAGCCCAATTTGCTGTCGGTACTAGCAAATATGACGACTGCTCCTAGTCAGGATGTACACACCTGGGGAACTTTTCTTCTAACTGTTTGAAACGAGTGCATATTTCTCCTGTGGCAAGGCAAAATAGCTGTGAAATGAGTAGGGTCTTACTGCTAATCAGCGGGGGAGACTGCCTGCAAACCTACTAATCAGTATTTTCTCACTGTCCTTGATTTTTTTCCTGTGGTTGATGGTGATAGGTCCTGCCATTGACACTTGTGGCAGATGGATGTACGCTGGGTAACACATCGGGACAAGGTTTTTTCCTAGGAATGACAAAGTGACTCTATGACAAAGATGTCCTTCTATGACAAAGTGACTCGCTTGCTGGATGAGGGAAAGGCTGTGGATGTGGTCTTCCTGGACTTCAGCAAAGCCTTTGACACAGTTTCTCACAGCATTCTGCTACAGAAACTGTCAGCCTCTGACCTGGACAGGCGCTCACTCTCCTGGGTGGAAAACTGGTTGGATGGCCGGGCCCAGAGAGT